>APFE031715037.1:58136-96034 GCA_000404065.3 Pinus taeda | reverse complement strand
ACCATGTCGCCCATATGTGATGGACCCCACACCATATTTTATATATTTGACGGTCATGGTTGATCGAGGAGATCGACGGTTTGCGTGGGGGGGCTTGGTTGTCATTCCTTCAAAATAGATCGACAGTATGCGCAGAGGGTACTGTCCTCGTTGATGTCACAAGGGGGGGGGGGGAACATATCATCAATTTCTGGGCAGTGATTCCACACCGTCTGATTGGTGTGTGGTGTCTCCCACTCGCCACCAACCTCCACCACGACTATATATATATATATATATGTATGTATATTGTTAATATCCAATGTAAAGGTTTTCAACTAGGAAATTAAGGATTTCGACATGGTAATACACCATGTAGTAATTTTCCTCGATTTCACATTTTACGAATGACTCGATTGTTCCACTTCTTGGCCATGGAATTCTTAGGTTCAACCATGCCCAAACTTATCATCATTTGAATATGCATATCAATCTACATATATGAGTGTTCTCGGTTACTCTATGACAACAATGAGAGGAGATCTATTGTTCTTCTCATACGAATAAATACATGTATTCATTTGTGTAGACCCGTGGTCACTATTCGATGCCAAAATGCGTCAACATATCTTCACTCAGTTTTGCACTAAATGAGGAATAGCATGTCGCATCAGAGAATATTGTTCACTCATTTAAGAGGCTTGCAAACATGTATGAATTTAGTCATAGCATACAATTCATTTTACTGTTGAACTGGATCACCTACGAGCCTATAGGCCATGCGATTGCACTAATAGAGTCAATAAGTAAACATACAATGCCATAGTTTTGGTAGTATCATGTGCAGTGACACGATTCAACACCATGACATGGCTTGACTATATATATACTTCACACTCCAATATTTAACCATAAACATTAAACCAGGATATAGAGCATTTGGGCATTTTATCCAATGACACATATAGCAAGGTTTAATGCTGCCTATTCTTAGATAAACAGATTTCAAGCCCAAAACCACAACATATTTTAATGAATAATGGATAAGTCATTCGACATAGCATCAATAGGATTACAATTCAGAGAGAATCTTATTGCTACACAATGGTATGATTTTACACTAGTGAAGTTAGCATATACCGCAAACATCACACCATTGCATGTAACCAAAACTTTCTTTTCCAAACCATATTACTATGAATTGTGACCAAAGCATTATCAGATGTATTCATCATATATTAATACCATTGATTCAAATCAGAAAGGGAAAACATACATTCATTAACATCACATATATAAGAAGAACATTTGTCTTAAGAACTTTGGGCAGCTGAGTCTGGGACAAGGACTCTCCACCCAACCATAGAAGTTGTATCCAATCCTCACTTACAACTATCACCCCCAGGCCATATTCTAGAGCTTGAGAGATTAATTCTTAGGGACTAAAGAAAAAATACTAAATGTACCAAGAACCAAAGATTTTGCCATCTCCTCCCTTCAACTTAGCTACAAATAGACTAGTGCACATAGCCACAAAGGTTCCACCCAAAACTAGGGACTCCAAAATCAAAACCAAAACAATAAATGCAAAAAAAAGTATTTAGAAAACTTCCAGGACTTTTCCAAGATAATTTCCTCCAACCCAACCCTCACAGATTTTTGAGAAATGCCATCTCCACCCTCTGGGTCATGGGGACTCGAGAGGCAAATTCCTCCTCACCTTAAACGTTTCCTTCCAGACTTCTGCCAACCAAAAAATTTGCTTCTCTAGTGGAATTTTGGAACGCATCGTTCAAATTTCTCCCTCTGAACAATAGAACGAATCCAGTTCTCTATCCCTAAAATTGCATTCCAAGTTCCTATGTTTTTCTTTATTTTGTTACTGGACCAGAGAACTAACTCTCTTATGTTTTCTTTCTCCTCTTTCTTATTTGTTCCAGTGCATCCACCCCTCTCCTTCCAACAAAGTTTTCCCCAGTTGCTCCCAAAAACTTTGCACAACCTTCAAACAGTTACCTCTATCTACCATAGTCTTTCCAACCTTTCCAATGATTCCACCTATCTATCTGTTTTCCAAAATCCTTTGTTATTGGTTAGCTTGGTGCAGTGGGTGGCCTGCACATTCAGACAAGATGGTAGGTTTCCCATTCTTTTCATAATTTTTTGTTCTCATCTGCCTTGTCAACAATTCCAACCAAGCATGGGCTGCATGCTCCTGCTGCCCAATTTAATTAAGAAGACCAATCTATTTAAAAATGCACCAACTAGCATTCAATGGTTTCCATGAAGCTATCCAAATTTTCTTTCAACAAGGAAAACTTAACCCGCCTGAAGCAAGTAACCTTCTTAGCTCTGGAATCTGTCCCATTAATCATCCCATATATATATATAAGGTATTGTGGGTTATGGTTCATTTAAGGTATTTCAATTTGACATGGGATTTTCTTGGATGATCTTGATGGCTCTGCGACAGAAGGACCCTAGCCCTCGGCTGCATATTGCTAGGGTTCCCTTCTCTTGTGACTACGGTTAAGATACTTTTTATCCACCCTTTGTGACTGTAGCTACCAATTGGCCACCTTCCATTTTCTCACATCTAGGGAATACATCGGTGCACTTTTTTGAAGTCTTGGAAACTTTCAGCTGGCCCGAATATCTTGTGGATCTCCTGTCGTTGTTTGTCGGCTGAGATGGAGGTTGATATGGTGGACTACTCCAAGGATCCCTTCAAATCTATGTGTATATGGATAATATCTCCACCTCATCTACCAGTCACAACCTCTTCGATCTCTCTGCAGCTACCTACATCTCTGGCGGGCGACCCTAGGGTTTTCTCGGCATCTGTTTTTTTTCACCCTTGTGCTACGGCTCAAAATTTTTCACCGCCGGTCAGACATTCTTCTTCCTCCTTGTCAGTTTCTATATCACCTGATGCATACTTCTTCTTTCCGAGCTCCGTCTATACTCCTCCCTCTCTAGATTCCCTTCATTTCCTTGCCAACTGCTTGGAACTGTCTCCAACCACTTATACACCAGATCTCTCAGGTACCCCTTCCTTTTTGTTTCCTTACTAA
Organism: Pinus taeda; assembly: GCA_000404065.3. Taxonomy (NCBI): domain Eukaryota; kingdom Viridiplantae; phylum Streptophyta; class Pinopsida; order Pinales; family Pinaceae; genus Pinus; species Pinus taeda. The sequence goes on along the minus strand of APFE031715037.1, from coordinate 92,981 downwards.
TATTACCCTCTGGATTTGGGGCCTCACTACACTCTCTGATTGGCACCATCTGCTCCCATACCCCCACCTCTGGTGTCCATCCCTATCACATCTGACTATTTTGAAGGTTCCTCCCTATCACTTCTTGACTTGAGAGAAGGTTCTAGCATTCGTGAAGAACAAGCCACTGCCTCTAATTCCCCTGTCAATCCTCCCACTGGAAAAATGCTCAGACCGTGAAGAAGTACAAGGGAATTAAGGTTGGGAACAAAAAAATTTCGTTAACCCTTGGTGACAACTTACAGATGGGAGACGTGCTTGACACTACAGACAGGGTTCTGGTTGGTCAGGTTCGGGGACGTTCCTACAGCGTTTCCTGTCTTAGGAAATGAATTTTGGAGATTAGGGAACAAGAGTTGGAAGATCTACCTTTGGTGGTTACTTTATCCCATGGATGGTTCGCTCTCCACTTTCAATGCCTTGATTATGTACCCTCGGTATTATCTAAATTCTGGCACATATAACTTGATTTGGTCTTACTTAAGAGATGGAGCCCTCTTTTTGACTCGGATCATGAACATTTGGGGGCTGGCCCAATCTGGGTTCATCTGCCTAGTCTTCTGCTACACTTTTGGTCCAAGGACATATTTAAGCGCATTGGGAATGCACTGGGGACATTTTTGGACTATGATAAATCCTATATTCACTAGAAACATGGATATGTCTCGCATCTTGGTTCATCTAATACTCGTGAAGGTTTGGAGGAAAAATTAAATATACAGTGGAGGAACACTAATCGTTTACAGATTCTTGATTATGAGGAGGTTCCCTACATATGTTGACGGTTCCATAAGATTGGACACCTGTACAAGGATTGTCCATTGCTTGCCTCCATCTCTGCTTATGTATCTCAACTTGATAACAACGCACCAGATATTCCATCAAGATCTCAGGAGAAGAGGCCCACAAAGGCTGTTGGGTGCCCCCCAAAAAACAAAAGCATAGATGCATGGAACGAGAAAGGAACTTGTTTGCCCACCCTCTCCTCAAATCACCAAATCATGTGTGGTCACGGATGGCATCATTTCGGGTAATCCATCCTCTTCTCTCCCTCTTTTTTCTACCTCTATTTCTGATTCTCATCACACTGCATCTCATCTCCTGCATTTGTTCGTTCCCCCCTTATCTACTCCCTTGTATCCTCTCCTACCACATTCTCCGATACCCCCCTGTCATCCATGATGCCCCTATCTCTACACCCTCTTTTGAGACTTCAAATGATTCTCAATCGAGTCATCCATACCTCCTCTGATCCCTAGTCAAATCTTCATCAGACGATTGTTGTGGTATTGGCATTCTTCCCCCTCCTAAAACCACCAAACCTACCAGAGGCAGACATTCCCATATCTCAAAGGCTATAATTCAAGCTGGATTGGATGTAGCACAAGGCAGACAACTTCCCATTGATAAGGTCCTTAGAGCTATGACCTACACTACCTTTGGTTCTCCATGAAGTGGTTATCCTACAATTGTCGTGGGATGGCTAGTCCTGCTGAAAACCTAGCCTTTAGGAGAATAGTTGAACTCGAGACGAAAGACATCATATTCCTCGAGGAAACCCTTTCTCTCATTGATTAGATCATCCCTACCCTTGAAGCCCTTGTATCTGGTTGGCACTTTCATGCTCTTGAAGTTCATGTCCGCTATGGAGGCATTGCTTTTGGTTACAATCTTAGGGCAATCAAGTTGCTTAATATTTGGGAGGGGATGGTATTATCGAGGCATACATATTTTCTTCTGATCTTGGGAGGGATTTGAGACTGATCAATGTATATGGCCCCTGCATTAATCAGGTTACTTATTGGGGAAATCTCCTCAATAGTACATATATTTAAGCAAATAACATCATCTTGGGGGGAGATCTTAATTTCTCCATTGGCCATGTGGAATCTTGGGGACACAATGCACATGTTGATCCACTTTCTGATTCCATCAGTCTCCTTTTGGAAGATCGTCACTTTATTGATATTCCTATGGCTTGAACACAACCTACTTAGCATAATCAAAGGAATGAAGAGGTTATGCTCGCTAGAAGGCTAGACTGTTTCCTTATTAAAGAATCCCTTATTGGTCAATTATCCCTATACGCTAATGGGTGGGATCGGGAGGCTTATCTGACCACTCTCCAATGTACCTTGAATTTGGAAGTATAGATCACAAGCCAAAATATCCTTTTAAGTTTAACTCAACCTGGCTCAAGGATGAGGAATTCTCGCGAGAAGGCTGGATTGTTTCCTTATAAAAGAAGCCCTTCTTGGTCGATTATCCATGTATAGCTAATGGGTGGGATCAGGATGTTTATCTGACCACTCTCCAATCTACCTTGAATTTGGAAGTGTAGATTGCAAGCCAAAATCTCCTTTTAAGTTTAACTCGACTTGGCTCAAGGATAAGGAGTATACCAAAATGGTCATTGATTATTGGAAATCCCTTCCTCCTATTCCTGGACAGACACACACTGAATGTTTTGCTAAAAATCTTCTCTACCTCAAGCACAAAACAAGCAATTGGGCCAGAGAAAAATTAGTATGGGACGATCACCTCCTTAATGATATTGAACTTGAACTTGCTAATCTAGTTGGAGCGGATGGTTAGGGATTTTAATCTATTGAAGCAAAAGATTGCCTTATCAAAATTGAAATAGAGAGGACCAGAATCCTAAAGGACAGAGAAGAAACCTGGAGACTTAGGAGTTGAGCGATTTGGCTTCAATCTGGGGATGAAAATACAAAGTTTTATCATCAATTTGTAAATGGTCGACGAGGCATCAATATTATCTGGAGTTTGGAGAATGATTCTGATCACCCAATTCAATCATTCAATCATCTGGCCACTCTTAGTACCTCTCATTTCAGTTGGCTCTATAAGGCACCACATGAAGCTACTCTTGTTGAGATTATCAAAGTGGCAGGGTTGTTTCCTAGATTCATCAATCAAGAAGCTATAAAGGATCTCATCAAGCCAGTTTCTATGGGCGAATTGGAAGGAACCCTTAAATGGTTCAATAAAGACAAGAGCCCTGGACTGGATGGATGACCTATTGAATTTTATCTAGCTTTTTTTGATGTGCTTGGCAATGATCTTCTACAGGTTATTGAAGATTGTCAGGTAAGTGACCGAATGTATGATGCATTTAACTCAACCTTCATTGCACTTATTCCAAAATCTGATTCCCCTCTGACCTTCAATGACTTTACGCCCATCTCACTATGCAATTTCATATATAAGATCATAGCCAAAATTATTGCCAACCCCCTTAAACCTATTTTATCTAAATACATCTCTTCGAAACAATTTGCCTTCCTTAATCATCGTCAGATTGATGAAGTTGTTGTCATCGCCGAGGAGGTCCTCCATTCCATCAAAATTAAGAGGCTAAATGGTCTGATCCTAAAGATTTACTTAGCAAATGCTTTTGATCGTACTAGATGGCTATACTTGAGAATGCTTTTGACTCATTTGGGCTTCCCCATAGCCTTCACCCAATGGATCATGTGTTGTATTTCCAAAGTTTCTTATAGTGTTCTTATCAATGGTTTTGCCTCTTCATTTTTCCATGCTGAACGAGGCCTTAGCTAGGGTTGTCCTCTCTCTCCCCTGATTTTCTTGCTGGTCATGGAAGGCTTGAGTAGGCTTATATCTGAGGCTAAAAGATAGGGAAGACTATAGGGTATTAAAATCACCAACAATTGCATCCTTACCCATCTACTATTTGTTGATGATGTCCTAATCTTCCTCAATGGATCGATTGGTGACACAACTGCATTTTCTTCTATTCTCAGATCCTTTTGCTTTGCTACAGGCATGGAATGAAATCGACATAAATCGGCATTGATTGTTGTTGGTTTCTCCCACAATGAAACTCACATTGTTCATCAGAGATTTTCCTTCACAATTCTCCCATTTGATGATGGTCTTAAATATCTAGGTTTTTGACTCAAGCCCATATAATACAAGATAACTGATTGGATATGACTTGTGGAAAAAATTGAAAGGTGACTAAATATCTAGCATCACAGATGGATCTCTAGGGTTGGTCGACTCACTCTTATCAAATCTGTATTAGAAGCTACACCGATGTACTGGATGTCCTTGGCTTGGATTCCAAGGGGCATTTGGAATAGAATACAACAACTATGTTGCAGATTCTTATGGAAAGGAAATCAAGAATGTCATACATATGCATGGGTCAGATGGGAACTCATTGCTCTCCCAAAGAAATAGGGAGGATGGGTCATTAAAAATCTTGATTCCTTTGCAAAAGAATTATCAACAAAAATGGGATGGCATGTTCTCACTACAAATAATCTATGGACTGAGATGGTCATTCAGAAGCATGTTAGCCCTCTCCATCTCCTTGATTGGATCAGACAACTTATATGGAACAAAACAAATATATCTACTGTCTGGAGAGAGGTATTTAACTCTTTATCATACATCTGTGATGGATTAACCCGGAGGATTGGATCTGGTAACCTGGTTCGTATTGGCATGGATCCTTGTTCTGGATGTGGGAACTATTTTCATCTTCCTCCTGAGATCCTACACTTCCTCTCGAACACAGGTATCACTAGACTTGCTCAAATTGTTGATCCAGACAATTCTAATATTTTCTATCAAGCCTGGAAACCTGTTGAATTATTGGGTGTACCTAACATCTAGCAAAAATGATTGGAAATCCTATATTAGCACTCTCTCCGAATCACATGTTCGGATCACTGAGGAAGAGGATGGGATCATCTGGGCACACTCGCAGCTTGGTTCCTATTCTCCTAAGGAGGGATATCCACTCATCTACTCTGCTCACATACCCTCTACTTCTGATTGGTGGTGGCACGCTCTTTGGAAGCTGAAGGCACCTATCAAAGAAAAATTATTCATGTGGTGTATACTTCGCAACAAAGCCCCTGTAGGGGAAAATCTTTAGAAGCGATCATTTTTTGGACCAACTTGGTGTATCCTATGAAAACAAGCATCTGAATCTATTGAAAACTTATTTCTTCTATGTCCTATTACCATCTCCTTATGGAATAATGTATTTGCAAATCTTCACCTTTCCAATCGTTGGCATGGAGCTAATATTTGGACGCCTGGCAATCGTAGTGGTTTGCTGCACATCTAATCAAGATTGCAAACCTCCCCCTCCTTATTTCTTGGTGCATTTGGCTTCAAAGAAATAAACTTATTTTTTCAGGCACTTCTTTGCTTTAGCCTCAAGCAACAACACACCTTATCTCTATATATAACATTATACCGGAGGATGATCACCCTCACACTCCACGCAATATCTCTATTGAGATTATCGACAGGAACATCCCTTGGGCATACTTCGGCGATTCAGCATAGCAAAATGGCTATGGAGGGGGCGTATTACTTCATATTACTAAAAATCATTTTTATAAAATCCAGATGGGGTTGGGAGATGGAACCAATAACTTTGCAGAACTTATTACACTCATACATTTGCTATATTTTGCACTTGAGAAGGGACGTCGTTGCATTCATATTTTTGGCGATTCCAAACTCATCATAATTTGGTTTAACCAACAATATTCATGTCACGTGCACACACTCCGAAATATTTTGGATGAGACTTTGCTTCTGAAATCTCAATTTGACTATATCTCTTGTCACCACATATATGGGGAGCGCAACCAGGTTTCTGACATATTATCCAAGGAGGTCACACTCCAGCCTTGAGGGCTCTGGATGATCCAGGAGAAGACAAAGCAAGAATTCTATAGATACTTCAATAGACCTTATGATGATCAGCAACATTTCGAGGCAGACATGCCCTCATATATATATTTTGAGATATGATTGTGATATATATATATTACATTTCATGAGGGGACCATGGTTGGGTCTGTCGTAACACCTCTAGGGTGTGGGCACGGCTAATAAAGAGTGCTAAACGAGCATTTCTCCTACAGATAATAGGAAATTCACCATTGCGTCACAGAGGTTTAAGCAGGGTATTTTCCAAGGCAATGATGCAGTGGCACTATGACGTGGCAGAAGCCACACTAGATTTTGAGTTATGTGGCAGAGCCAGATATGTTTTTTGGCATTTCTATGTGGACATGTTCGCTGATGTGATAAGGAATAATGAGCAAATATTCAAATTGACATGACTTTAAATCCGAGAATCAGATTGCAATAAAATGTATATCATTGGAATGTTATCGACGCGCTGAATACAATGGTAATATCTATTTTGGATGTTGAGAAGATTGGCGAAAGAGAGTTTTGTGACCCCATCTTCATAATAAACCTTGGAGATTGGTTAAATTTTGATGTAACAAATTCACTACCCAAGAATAACCCAAGGGCATGGGAGGGTGTGTTACCAAGTGATATAAGAGCGAAGGTTCAACACTAGACATGAAGAGGCTCTCATGCACACAACCAGGATGAGTATTTAATCTGCTAGTTCTTTTCTATATACAAATGTGTGTTGATTTTAAATTATAGTTGATATAATGTTTGTTTTGACATATTACCGATTGGTTATTTTATCTTTAAAACAACATACTAATTGAGATTTTATGTTTCAAATGGTTTCACATCAACATACTTATTGCAAATAAGCCAATGTGATGGGTAATTGCATTTATTTGCATTTTTGGTTGGCTAACAGCTATGTGTGTGTAACAACACATAAGCATACATCAAGGAAGAACAAGAGAGTAGAAAGGATGAGTAGCTGAATGGAGCAGTATGGCACAAATAGATCCCAACATGATTAGGAAGAAGATTCAGTTGCGAAAAGGAAAGAAGAAGACTCTCTTAATTAATGGACACCCTTAGAAGTCTAAGAGTTGAACCGAGAAGCTGCAAAACAGATAATGAAAAGATTGTTGGAGCACAAGAAAGGGAAGCAAAGGTAAATGTTGTAACATTATAGATCCTATCATACTTGGAAAGGTAAAAACAAGAGGGCCTTCATGCCAACCATATGGATATACACAAGTCCAAACCTATCCCATTAGAGGTCCAAAGGCAAGGGTTGGATACCAATAGGGTAGGAGACAATAAGTCAAGTAAAAGACATAGACATGCAGATGAAGGAAAAGTTCTACTCAACACTCCGAAAAGAGAGTCAAGCAACCCTAACTGATCATCAGATCTTGCAGTTAAGAAATATCATCATTAGAGAGAAGCATTAAGAGGCTAATTCCATAGGACTTCAAGAAAGAAATGACTCCTACCTTCAATTGACCTGTATTACAAACTTGAAGGTTTCTTAAAAATTTGCAAGTAAATTTTTATGTCTTCTAGGCAGTGGACCAATTTGCAAAAGTACATAAATTAAAGGTTTTTAAACTCAGATTGTAGCATAAAAATAAAGACAAATATACCATACACAACAACATAAGATAACAAAATGATAAAGGAGTTCACCCCTCCTGGGCTACATCTCATGGGCCAGCTTCTAATGCTGGGTCTCTTTCATTAAGTGCTCAAATTTGTGATTTCATGGATTTACAATGCTTGAAATGTTAAAATAATCTCTCTAATGACTCCAGAATAGTTAAAAACCCTAAGCTTGGCTCTTCCAAAAATTGAGAAATTTATGCTCTACAGAAGTTTTTCTACTAGCTGCTCTACAAACTGGACTCCCCTACTAACTATTCTACGAATTCTGCCTTTCCCAGAACCGTAAAGTGACATTTTCGCCCTACACCGATGAGATTTGCGTCATTTCAGGTGTAATATGTCGATCGGTTTAAATTCCCAATGACCCATATGGGTGGAAAAATAGGGCCACATGGGCCATACACCCGGGGGTTGGGGCTAACCTCCAGCCCCTGCTGACTTATGCCCTACATACCTTGCGTCATTGGTTTTATGGTTCCACATAACCTCGGGCTGCCCCCCTGAACTCTGCACCTGTCTCTCGACACCTTATTTGTTCCCGCGCCCATGGTTCCATCGACCTTGTGTGACTTGGGCCTGGGCTAAGGGTTATATCCCTTTGCCTGTAGCTCCAAACCTCTACGTCAATGGTTCTGAACTGTGCCATAGGACCTCAATCTGGGGCCTTATTTTAAGCTCCCTTTCTGCAAACGCTTATCCCATCTCCTTTGCTTCAGTTATATGGAGGGTTCCAGAACCTTGGGCCAAGGCTAAGCCTGAGCCCTTGACTCCCTTTATCCTATGGTCTCGTGGGTGTAAGGTGACCGAGGGCCAAGGGTTTAGCCCTGGCCCCTTTCCTCACTTTCCCTAATGGTCATATGCCTAAGGTTAAATAGAAATTATGAACTATGATAGTTAAGTCCTACTGGCAACGTAACGGTAGAGTGTTGCACTGATATGCTTAAGGTCTCATGTTCGACCCCCATGGAGGCTAGTTTAGGCCATAACCAAAATTTTGTTCAACCCCAGGGTGCCACGTGGCAGCCTGTGATTGGGCCATGTGGCGGCCATTCATTGGTCCAACCAAAACCATCCAAAACCAACCATAAACTGCCAATTCGAACCAATCTAGTGAGGCCACTTGGAAGCCTTCCATTGGCCTGAGAAACATAGTTAGCCTGCTCAGTCAGCATACAGACTGCCCAGTCAGTAGTCTTGCACCCAACCTGCAAAAATTTTAATTATTTAGGAAAATGGACAGAATGAAACATCAGGAGCATACGATATCAGTTTTGAGCGATTCAAATTGCATTGGATTCAGGGTGACGAAATCTACATTTTGGCAAAGTTTCGAGCACTTTCATTTTTTAGCACTTTACTAATCCCCTAGATCACTCCTCCCCACTGGAAGCTTTTGGACCTCCAAAGTACTATTTTCGGTTAAAAAATAGATGAGGGTACAGTTCCCTCACCTTTCCAATCTCAATTCATTTGAATTTTCTTGGTTTTGTACCTTTGATCCCCACACGAAGGTACTCCACATTCCCTCTTCTTGAAGTTTTTGTTTTTCTGTCAAGGATAGTATCTTGCTGCAATTCTTAAAGATATTCAAGAGAGAAATATTCTATTGAAGTAATATGAACATTCTCTCCTTGATCTTCAATAAAAGGAGACTCATATAATCTCAAGCTCTCTTCACTTTGAATCTCTTCTTTATTGATGCAAAGCCTTCCTTCATTTCCAACTTGAAAATTGCGATTAACACGACGCTTATTATGTCCAGCCTTGTAGTTGGCTTGACACTTCACCATGTTATCACTTAAAAAAATTCCTTGCTGTGGAAGGAAATAACTAAGGTAACCTCTAACCAATCTCTTGAATTGAAATATAGCCCTTTCAATTCGAAGGGGGATTCCTTCTATAACTCAGTGAAAATGACTAGTTATGTACTTAACATAATGACTAACTTTGTTGTAATAGGGTTTCAAAAATGTGCTAGGATTTGATATATTTATTTAGTCTTCCTTACCTTCAGAAAATACACAGGGCATAATAAGTTTCTGATAAAAAACGTGAACCCTTTCTTGTTCTTCAATCTCTGTCTTTATAGAAAACAAAAACTAACTAAAAACAAGTTTTTAGCAAAGCTTTAATTACAAAGTCTAAATAATCATAGCGTACATCTCAAATACATGCATATAAAACTTTTTAATCCTATTTGCATCTAAAGATCATGCTGTTTCTAGAGTCATGGTTGGAGATAAGGATCAACAAGTCGAATTTGGTGACACGTGGCATCCAAGTCAATAACTGTCCATGATCTTTTTCCTCGCGAAATCCTGAAAGTAAGGTCCAGCAATCCCCTCTAAAATGAAAAACTGGGATAGTTTTTAGAAAACCAAGAGAGGTATTTCTAAATGAGTCAGTTTTGGACAAAAGCCTCTTTCAGTTTCATAAAATTTGTTCTCATTTTTCTGGAAAGTGTGTCTGAAATTACTGTGTTGTAAAGGAAAAGCAAAGTTTTAATTGGCGATTTCACTGACATATTGACTATCAGCATTTCCTTTCTGCCTGTTTTTAGAATTCAACTACAGTGGGAATTTCATCATTTATCTTCTCAAACATTACCAATTTAACAACATATTTACCAAACTTACAAATGAAAACACGAACTTACAAAATGAAATGAGTTTAAAAATGGATAAGGGAAATCAATATGATTTGGAAAAATGATTAATTTGTAGGAAACACATTTTAACCCATGATTATTCAACGAACCACACATCGATGGCGACGGATAAATTTATGATTTAACCTCACACTTACTCATGGAATAGTTGCATACCTCATCATTGACGCTAAGTAATTCCAAATTTTAAATTTTAAATTTGTTTTTGGTGCTGATAATCGACCTGTTAATTTTATAGGAAACACTAATAAGCCCATTGTCAGTGAATTTATTTAGAAAACGTTATAGGAACACTTAAAGTGTTGATAGCCCCGCTATCGATAATTTCCCTATTTATTATATTAAAAGCGTTGACACTGAAACTATCACCCTTTTCTGAAAAAAAAACATTTAAAAACAAAGATTATTGTCATAACAATTGGCTTCACGTAGATGTTGTAGATCATAGATGGCAGCAATATCCCCATGGATCAGAGGCTTGCTCCATTGGGTTGATCCCAATATTTTACCTAAAACCGAAAACCTTATTTGTAACCAATTAACTCTGCACCTGGAAATCAGACATTGTTGCACACTACAAACTAAAAACTGAAATTGAAAAAATCACTATTGAGAAATTAAATTGAAATTCATGCTTGCCCCAACAAGCTTATTACACACATTCCTACTTTAAACTGCTACAATAATTGTTGAATCAAATAATACAAAAATGCTAATACAACCAGTCAAGTCGCTGCTCAAATAATGTAGCTCCTTGATTATGCTTTTTTCGTCACTCCACATCAATAGATTTCCTTTTCTCAATCTTAGCTTTAGTAGGCATAAATCCATCACTCTCCACTTTACTCCATTCTTGCAACTTATTTAAAAAGTTGAAAACAAATTCATTATTGATAAAATTGAAAACTTGGGACTACTTATTGACTCTAAAAAGACTAGAAAAGGATCATCAAATGCTTGAAAATTGATCTCACAACAATGTAAAATACTATCACTTTGATGTGTAATCCCTTCGACTGAATATTTGCTTCCATGCATCTCAATCTGATGGTTGTAATAAAGAGGCTGAAAATATTCATATGACAGTTGCAATAGAATACTTTCTGATAAAGAAAATATCTATGCTTTCTTTTGAGAATTAGCATCCTTACAATCATCATTTTCAAAATATATGTACATTAATGGTTTTGAATCTGAATTGAAAAACTCTCCATATATAAAGCCACAAGATCATGAAAAACATGAAATAATTCCTGCTAATATATAATGTTGTCAGTTTGTCCTAGTAAACCTATGTCATTTTGCATCGGTTCATGTTCCTCTGCTTCATTTATGATTTTAATTTTCTCTTTCAGCAACTTGAATGAAGAAAAGCATAAAGGAAAAGAATTATCCTCAACTAATTGATCACTCTCTTTATGTCCAATGTTGTAACTATGATATATAGGTTAAGAGATTTCATTAGACTGTTGAAAATGAACATTTTTTATGAAGGAAATACAGTTGGTTGTTCATGAAAGTCATGATCATAATCATCATATTTATCATATTCATCATATATAGGAAAATCAAAATTTGGAGCAACAACTTGCTTTTCAACAAGATTATTATTGCTCTATGCAAAAACATCATCATTGAGACTTTCAAGAAAATGTATGATATTATCAATCCTCTGCTTATAATGAAAGGCATCAGGATTTAGAACAAGTCTCTTTTGAACATGCTCACTCTCTTGTTCATCCACATTTGTTCTATCTAGGACCTGTTTTGGGAGTTTCTCACATGCTTGAGGATTCTCATCTATTTCCCGAGCATCAATAAACATTTGTTGTAAGGTCAAAGATCTCCTATTCATTAGATGGTAAGAAAAATCTGAATGAAAGGTTGTTCCATAACACAACATGGCAGTAGCTTCAAGAGGTTGAATGTCTTTAGGCATCTTGTGATAAAGACTGAAAATTTCCTATTGAACATAGAGACAATTTCATCCCTCTGTTTCTCTATGCCACGAAACTCTGAAAAATGTTGATACTTATATTTCCTTTTGCCCAAAAATTTCAGAAAAGTATCACTCAGTTCCTCCCATGAACCGACTAATTTAGGCTCTAAATATCTAAACCATTCTTTAGAATCCCCTTGTAAGGATTGAGAAAAAGTTCTCAAGCAAACATCATCATTCTCAACTTCAAAAAGATCTATAAAATGCTCGAAGGCTTGAATGTGTTTTTCAGCTACAAAGTTGTCAGGTTCCCCATCAAACTTGGGTATGTATTTATAATGTTTTGGAGGAAAACCATGGAAGGTATTTGGAAATCTTAAGGGTCTATATCTTTCTTGAATCTTGGAAGGTATAAGATTATATACAGGGGAAGTAATATCAGCCTTGATCATGTGAGGCTCATAAGAATGGTCATGGACATCACATGGCTCAAATGAAAAAACTTGGTCAAGATCAACAATTTAAGAAGAAGGTATATCTACAAATTTTAAAGAAGGATATACAAGTGTAGATCTATGGTCTGCATTCAAATACGGTAAGCCATGGAAAGTTATTTTGATATGCTCAGGAAAGGACAAGAAGTAGTTGACAAAAAACAATATTACATCTTGGATAAAACCCAATCTTTGATACCTGGTTTTCCTGTATTGTCATTTCATGTATTTGTCAATAAGGCTCATGCTTCAGTGGATTCTTTGAATTCGATTTGAAGTTTGATTGGAGTCTCTAGGTGAATGATGCACAGCTTGCTTATGTCTGAAAATTATTCACCATCAGCAATAAGATATGGATCTTGTCGTTCTCCTCGGGGAAATTTCACCTTCGCTCCCTGACAATGGTGCCAAAATGTTGTCACTCAAAAAACTCCTTGGTTGTGGAAGGAAATAACTGAGCTAAACTCTAACCAATCTCTTTAATTGAAAGCTAGCCCTTTCAATCCTAAGGGGGATCCCTTCTATAACTCAGTCAAAATAGTTGATTATGTACTTAACACAATGAATAGCGCTGTTGTAATAGGGTTTCAAAAATGTGGTAGGGTTTGATTGATTTTCATTAGGAATGGAGTCAAATAATTGGCTTAACAAGGAGGCAAACCAAAACCTTCGCAAAAGCAGGGTAGCTGAGATACTCCGAAATTTAAAAAATGTTGAGATGGAATGCAGAATAAGAATACAATGGTATACTTATAAGAGCACCACAAGGATGAAATTTTTTAAAGCATAAGTCAGAAATTTGTGATAGACTGATCATATAAACAAATCATAGTAAATATGATTTCAATTTATTTACTCTTATGATTCATAAAAGAATGCACATATGACAACATAGAAGGAAAATAGAAACAAGAAAACACATACCCAAACACTCTCACCACAAGAAATGTTGCTACAAAATTAGTCTTCCTTTATTAAAACTTTAGAAAATACATAGGGCACAATAATTTTATGATAAAAAACCACAACCCTTTCTCATTCTTCAATCTCTTTCTTTATAGAAAATAAAAACTAACTAAAAGCCAGAGTTTTAACTGGCAATTTCGTTGACAGACTGATTGTCGGCATTTCCATTCTTCCAGTTTTTAGAATTTGTCGACAGTGGGAATGTTAGTGTTTCTCTTGTCAAACGTCACCAATTTAACAAAAAAGTTACCAAAATTACAAATGAAAACACAAACTTACAAAATGAAATGAGTTTATGATGGATAAGGAAATAATTCCGAATTGGAAAAATTATTTTGATTTGTAGGAAACACATTTTAACCCATTATTATTCAATGAACCATCCATCGATGGCGGCGAATAAATTTATGATTTAACCTCACACTTACCCGTGGCACACTTACATACCTCATCATTTACGCTGACGTGGTCAGTGTAATTCCAAATTTTAAAATTTAAATTTGTTTTTGGTGCAGACAATCAACCTATCAATTTTATCGAAAACGCTGATAAACCTGTTGTCAGCGAATTTCTTTAGAAAACATTATCAGAACACTTAAAGTGCTGATAGCCCCGCTATCGATAATTTCCCTGTTTATTACATTAAAAGTGATGACACTGAGACTATCAAACTTTTCTAAAAAGAAACCTTTAAAAACAAATTTTATTGCGATAACAGTTCGCTTCACGGGGATGTTGTCTATCATAGATGGCAACAAGAACCCCATAGGACAAAGGCCTGATCCATTGGGTTGATCCCAATCTTTTAACTGAAACCAGAAACCTTGTTTGCAATCAATTAATTTTGCAGCTGAAAACCATACATTGCTGCACACTACAAACATAAAACTGAAATTGAAAAACTCACTATTGAAACCCATGCTTGCCCCAGCAAGCTTATTACACACAATCCTACTTTAAACTGCTAAAATAATTGTTGAATCAAATAATACAAAATTCCAATACTACCAGTCCAGTAGTTTCTCAAATAATGTAGCTGCTTGATTGTGCTTTTTTCCTTAATCCACATCAGTAGATTGTCCTTTCATAATCTAAGCTCTAGCGGGCATAAATCCATCGCTCTTCAGTTTACTCTATTCTTGTAACTTATTTAAAAAGTTGAAAAAAAATCATTTTTGATAAAATCTGAAAACTTGGGCCTGCTTATTGACTCTAAAAAGACTACAAAAGGATCCTCAAATGCTTTCAAATCGATCTCACAACAATGTAAAATACTATCACTTTGATGTGTAATCCCTTAGACTACATATTTGCTTCCATGCATATCAATCTGATGGTTGCCATAGAGAGGATGAAAATATTCATATGAAAACTGCAATGGAATACTTTTTGATAAAGAAAATATCTCTGGTTTCTTTTGAGAATTAACATATTTACAGTCATCATTTTCAAAATCTTTGTAAGTTAATAGCTATGAATCTGAAGTGGAAAAACTCTCCATATACAAAGCCATAGGAACATGAAAAACATGAAAATCTTCCTACTGATCTATAATGTTGTCAATTTGTCCCAATAAACCTATGTGATTTTGCATTAGTTCACATTCCTCTGCTTCATTTATGATTTTAATTTTCTCTTTCAACAACTTGAATGAAGAAAAGCATAAAGGCAAAGAGTTACCCTCAGCTAATTGATCACTCTCTTTATGTCCAATGTGGTAAGTTTTGTGATATATAGGTTGAGTACTTGTATTAGGCTATTGAAAATGAACATTTTTTGATGAAGGAAATACAATTGGTTATTCATGAAACTCATCATCATAATCATCATATTCATCATATATAGGAAAACAAAATTTGGAGCAACAACTTGCTTTTCAACACTATTATTATTGCTCTTTGCAAAAACATCATCATTGAGACTTTCAAGAAAATGTATGATATTATCAATCCTCTGCTCATAAAGAAATGGACCAGGATTCAGAACAAGTCTCTTTTAAACATTCCCACTCTCTTGTTCATCTGCATTTGTTTCATCCATGACCTGTTTTGGGAGTTTCTCACATGCTTGAAGATTCTCATCTATTTCTTGAGCATCAATAAACATTTGTTGTAAGGTCATAGGTCTCCTGTTCATGAGATGGTAAGAAAATCTTAATGAAATGCTATTTCATAGCACAACGTGACAACAACTTTGGGAGGTTTAATTTCTCTAGGCATCTTGTGATAAACATTGAAAAAATTCCTATTGAACATAGAGACAATTTCATCCCTCTCTTTCTTTATGCCACGAAACTCTGAAAAATGTTGATACTTGGATTTTCTTTTGCCCTAAAATTTCATAAAAATATCACTCAGTTCCTCCCATAATGATTGAGAAAAAGTTCTCAAGTAAACATCATCATTCTCAACTCTAAAAAGAATTATAAAATGCTCGAAGGCTTGAATTTGTTTTTCAGCTGCAAAGTTGTCAGGGTCCCCATCAAACTTGGGATGGTATTTATAGTATTTCGAAGGAAAATCACGGAAGGTATTTGGAAATATTAAGGCTATATAGCTTTCTTGAATCTTGGAAGGTATAAGATCAGATACATGGGGCATAATATCAACCTTGATCACATGAGGCTCACAAGACTAGTCATGGACATCATATGGCTCAGATGAAAAAACTTGGTCAAGATCAATAATGCAAGAAGAAGATATATCTAAAAAATTTAAAGAAGGATATACAAGTGTAGATCTATGGTCTACATTTGAATATAGTATGCCACAAAAAATTATTTTTATATGCTCAAGAAAGAACAAGAAGTAGTTGACAAAAAATAATATTACATCTTGGATAAAACTCAATCTTTGATACCTAGTTTTCCTGTATTGCCCTTTCATGTCTTTGCAAATAAGGCTTGTGCCCAAGTGGAGTTTTTGAATTCAATTTGAAGTTTGATTGGAGTCTCTAGGTGAATGTTGCACAACTTGCTTATGTCTGAAAGTATTTCACAATCAGCAATAAGGTCTGGATCTTGTCATTCTCCCAAGGAAAATTTTCACCTTCGCTCCCCGACAACGGTGCCAAAATGTTTTCACTCAGAAAACTCCCTGGTTGTGGAAGGAAATAACTAAGGTAACCTCTAACCAATATCTTGAATTGAAAACTAGCCCTTTCAATCCGAAGGGGGAACCCTTCTATAACTCAAGCAAAATGATTGGTTATGTACTTAAGACAATGACTAGCTATGTTGTAATAGGGTTTAAAAAATATGGTAGGGTTTGATAGATTTCCATTTGGCATGGAGTCAAATAATTGGCTTAATAAGGAGGCAAACTAAAACCTTCATAGGGGCAGGGTAGTTGAGATACTCTGAAATTTAAAAAATGTTGAGATGGAACGCATAATAAGAAGACAATGGTATACTTATAAGAGCACCACAAGGATGAAATATTTTAAAGCATAAGTCAAAAATTTGTGATAGACTGATCATATAAACAAATCATAGTAAATATAATTTCAATTATTTACTCTTATCAATCATAGAAGAGTACACATATGACAACATAGAAGGAAAATAGAAATAGGAAAAAATATCCAAATTCTCTCAACACAAGAATCGTTGCTGCAAAATTAGTCTTCCTTTATTAAAACTTCAGAAAATACATAGGGCACAATAAGTTTCTGATAAAAAACCCCAACCCTTTCTCATTCTTCAGTCTCTTTCTTTATAGAAAAGACAAGCTAACTAAAACCCAGAGTTTTAACTGAGAATTTCGCTGACAGATTGACTGTGAGCATTTCCATTCTGCCTGTTTTAAGAATTTGTCTACATGGGAATGTCAGCATTTCTCTTGTCAAACATTGCCAATTTAACAACAAAGTTACCAAACTTACGAATTGGAAAACTGGTTATGATTTGTAGGAAACACATTTTAACCCATGATTATTCAGTGAACCATACAACGATGGCGGAAGATAAATTTATGATTTAAACTCACACTTACCCATGGCACACTTACATACCTCATCATTTATGCTGATGTGGTCAACGTAGTTCCAAACAAGTCTAGGATAGCCCAGCTGCGCTAGGGAAAATCGTAGGAAAAAAAGCAAAAAGCATCTATTATTTTTTTTTTTTCGTATGAATGGATATTTAGAAATTTCTGATTTGATATTGATCACCTTGATTCGATCATATTCCAAATGTTTTTACATTTGAATTAGTCGAGGATAAAGAGCACCCCGATTTCCAAACCTTCAAGGATACACGCTTAAAAGGAATAAAATTCCTTTCTTCTCCCTTTTTTTTTCTAATAAAACCAGTTAATTTTCGAATTTCAATTCCAATCATTTTAGAGATCCCGGATCCAGTCCGTTCTTTTTTTTTTTATTAATTTTTTTTGGTGCAGACAATCGTCCTGTCAATTTTATCAGGAACACTTAAAAGTGATGATAGCCCCACTATCGATAATTTCCCTATTTATTACATTAAAAGAGCTGACACTGAAACTGTCAGCCTTTTCTAAAAAAAACCTTTAAAAACAAAGTTTATTGCGATAATAGTTGGCTTCACGGGGATGTTGTGGATAATAGATGGAAGCAAGAACCCCATAGGACAGAGGCCTGATCCATTGGGTTGATCCCAATCTTTTAGCTGAAACAAGAAACCTTATTTGCAACCAATTAACTTTGCAACTGAAAACCATACACTTCTGCACACTACAAATTGAAAATTGAAATTGAAAAACTTGTGGGGACCAACCTTATAGTTTTTTTTTATTAATTTTAATTTTATTTATTTTTTATTTTTTAAATACTAAGAATACAACCATAAGAAACTAGCATTGGGAGGGAGTGAGTTTGTGATCGAGCTCTAGTGATTTAAAGAAAAACGATGATAATGGGTTTCGACTTGGGACCTAGGGTTTCACCTGGAGTTTTCATCTGCCTGAGCTATGTTTAAGGACTCCCATGGGGTATGGGACCAACGCCTCTGTGCACACTTGGTTACATTTGGGTCAGCGGGGAAAGACTTAATTTATTCAGTTTATTAAGGTGCCAACAGTTATAGGTTTTGAGGGTTTACACCTACACCAGTCAAATATTTAAGCTTGCTCGATCCGTTTTTTTTTTAACTTTTCATAAAAGTTTGTTGGTGTGACTCCCTTGCTGGTTGAGGTTCTAGAGCTTCTCGTGGCAGTCTCGGTGGGGAAATGAGAGTTGTGTGAAGGGTTCCAAGGTAGTTTTCTATGGGGTTTGATTCGATTATCTTGCTATTTCCTAAGACAAAGTTGTCTTTTCACCTCAGTTAAGATGTGGTTTTCATGAATGGAGGAGGGTTTTGAGGAAGAACTAGTTGATTACTCCTTAGACAGTCTTATGCCTTCGGACATGTAGGTGGAGTTACGAGTTGGGCTTAGACCGACATCACCCCCTCCACCAGAAGACCAAGTAATTGATTTAGGGTTGGCTTTGGCTGATATGGAGGAGTCTTTGTAGGGCATGGGCCTCACACAACTGGCCGCAGTGGTTTCTGAGGGGTTTATAAACTTTGGAGAAGGCACAAGATTGCCCTTTCTTTCAATACCGTCACGATCAAAGTTGTTAACGTGGAATGAGAAAAACCACCATGTTGAGGTTTTTCAGAACAACGAGGGTTTTCTGGTAATAGAGACTGGACTCAAATGACCTTGTGGACCTTCAAGTGGCAATGAACCTTCCCATTAGAAGGCCGAAACTCTTCACGGGAGGTTTTACGAGCATACCTATAGGGAGAAGCACTCTTCCCTCCGGTTTTTTCGATGGCATAACAAACAAGGACACCAAGGTGGATGAGGCCTACGCCTCGGACTTGGACGATAACACTTTGGGGGATGAAAGGCAACAAGTTTCAGGCTTTGGATTAAAGGAGAAGGTTGGAAAGAAATCAAAGTTGTCCAAATCAAAAGAGAGGGGTTATTTTCTGGTGTTCAGGGAAGGCATAGGCATGGGCAAAGCGGCTTTAGAAAAAACCATAGTGCTGGTGGGCAAGGTCCGAGGTAGGAACTACTCCCCAGGGCATTTGAAGAGATGGACAATGGAGGTATGGGGTAATATGTTGGAGAAGCTTCCTGCGGTTTTGTCGATGTCTAGGGGCTGGTTCGCCCTTATCTTTTCAGAGCCAGAACAAGTTGATTGGGTGCTAACAAGCTATTGGCATCTTGAAATGATTCTCGCCCTACTTAAACGTTGGTCACCTCTATTCAAACTAGAGAAGGAAAACCTAGGTGCGGGACCGATATGGGTTTGTTTGCCGGGGCTCCCACTACAATTTTGTTTCGAAGACATTTTTGAGTGTATAGGTGATTACTTGGGCACTTACCTTGAACATGATATATCATACCTGGACTTGGGCTATCTGGCAATGGCCAGAATTCTAGTCCATTTGGGTACCAGAGGAGGCCTGGTGGAGAGTTATTGCTTTCATATGGGCGACATTGTTAAATGCCAGGAGCTGGATTATGAAGGTATTCCCTTCAAGTGTCGAAGATGCCATGAGGTTGGCCATCTTTAAAAATCATGTCCCTTGGTAATAGGGAGAAGGTCGAGCCCTTCGAAATGTTTTATCATGGCAAGCACACAAACAGAGTTGGGAATGGATGATCTCGTTGTGCTTCAGGGCGGTTTGAGGTAGGGTTAGGGAGGGTCAAAGTCCGTGCGGTCTGAGTTGGATGCTTGGACCACAGATGCCCCATCACCAGAGCACGCACCAGGGAGAACAATGTATTATCAGGTACCTCTTCTTCTCCCCCTCATCCTAATTTTACAAATGATTGCATGCTATATGTTTATGCATCTTCAATTTGTATGTCAAATATTGTTTCTAAATCCGGTAAGTTGAGCCCCATTATCTACCCTGTGGTCTTTGCCCATGCGCCTCTCCTTAGTACTCCCTACTCTATTGTCTAAAATGACCTTTCTTAAGACCCCTTTGGGGATTCAACCTCTGGTACTTCCCATCAATATAATTTGCACTCCATTCCCCTCTCCCTCCATGCTTTCGGACTGGATGAGGATCCACACCCATCCCTTCCTCCCAAGGCTCCTCGGGGCAGATAATCTCGTCTTTCAAAAGTTATCAAAAGGGAAAGCTTTGAGGTGGCTTCAAGTATCTAGTCGCCCATAGATCAGGTCCTTAGAGCAAAGGGGAACCCTGCAAAGGTTGTCCAATGAAAGGAATCTCCTTTAATTGTAGGGGTTTGGTTAGCCCAGATAAAAAATTGGCACTAAGAAGATTGTGTTTGTCGGAAAAGTTGGATTTTCTCTTACTGCAAGAAACCCTCGACGATGGTCCCCTTGTAAATAAAGCCCTAAAATCCTTCTTGCCATATTGGGATTTCTTCTTCCTGGATGTGAGAGGGAGGTCAGGGGGTTGTGCCCTTGGGTTCAATAATAAAATGTTCAGGATCTCAAATTCCTGGGGAGGAAAGGGTTTTCTGGGAGCAGATTTCACCTCCATCTCACTTAATATCCCCATGAGGATTATTAACATCTATGGGCCATGCCAGAATAGAGAGGTTTTCTGGGAGAATCTGCTCCAGGCAGATTTTATACAAGGAGAGAACCTAATCATTGGTGGTGACCTCAATTTCTAACTCGGGCTCGCGGAATCATGGGGCCACAGAGCTCAGTCAAACATTTTAATAGGGTTTCTTGAAAACTTGCTAGATGCCCATGACCTAATAAGCATTGATTCGGCTCATATCATGTCGACCTGGCAGAATCAAAAAATGGGGGAGGATGCCCTGGCTCAAAGGCTCGACCATTTCCTAATCAAATCCCCATTACTAAATCGCCTTGCACACATTCGTCAATGGGTTGGTTCGGGGGGCTGCTTGGATTGTTCACCGGTATTTCTAGAAATTGAGGATGCAAACCTAAAACCTGGATGTCCCTTTTAGTTTAATGCTTCATGGTTATTCGAGGAGGAATTCCATGTTATTGTCAAGGATTTCTAGACTGACTGTAATCGGGATTCCGGTCCCCTCCAGCGGTGGTCATATCAAACAATCTAGCCCGCTTGAAGGAAAAAACTATTAGCTGGGCTAAAGCAAAGCAGAAAAGGGAGGGCGAGGAACTGATTAGAATTGAAAGCGAGCTAAAACATATTGAATCATTGGGGCTATCTAGTTTCACCTCCCTTCAAGGGAAAGAACATCTCATAAACCTGGAGAAAGAAAATATCAGGTTGCTGGGAAGGAATGAGGAGACTTGGTGACTGAAAAGCAGAGCTTTATGCCTAAAGTCGGGTGATGACAATACAATTTTTTTTCAAAAGTTCGCCAGGGGTAGAAAAGCTATTAATACGACCTGGGAACTGAAAGACCATGCTAGAAGAGAGGCCATTTCTTTCACCCAGCTTGCTGACATAGGAGTTAGGCACTTCTCAAACATCTATAAGAACCCAAAAGGAAACAATATCGCCAAAATCCTCCGGGTTGCGGAGGCTATGCCTAGGTTTGTTGAGGAAGAGGAAGAGGAGTATCCAAATTAGCTTGTCACTTTGGGGGAATTAGAAGTAGCTATGAAAGGTTTCAGCAAAGACAAATGCTCGGGGCCTGATGGTTTGCCAATTGAATTCTACATTACCTTTTTTGAGCTCACTGGGCAGGACCTACTATTTTCCATTGAGGACTATCAGATTTCAGGAAGGATGTCAGAGGCTTTCAATTCTACTTTCCTTGCCCTCATCCCTAAGGTGGATAAACCGCAAACTTTTGGTGACTTTCAGCCCATCTCCCTCTACGATTGTGTTTACAAGATGACTTCCAAAATCATTTCCCTTCGTATCAATCCAATCCTCTCTAGGATGATCTCAAAGGAACAATTTGCCTTCCTTAGTCACTATCAAATCCATGAAGCTATAGGCACTGCCCAGGAAGGGCTCCACTTGATTAAAACTCTTTCCAAAAAGGATGCTATCCTCAAGATCAACCTATCCAAGGCTTTTGATCGTGTGAGTTGGCCCTATTTATAACTCATGCTTACTCACCTCAGGTTCCCTCACCAGTTTATCAACTAGATTTTGTGCTGCTTCACCTCTGTGTCTTTTAGTGTTCTAATTAATGGGTCAGTTTTGGCTTTATTCTATGTTGAGAGAGGCCTTAGACAAGGCTGCCCCCTCTCTCCTTTGTTTTTTCTTCTGATTATGGAAGGCTTAAGTAGGTTATTAAAAAAGGCGAGATCAGATGGAAGCTTGGGAGGGGTTGCAATCACTGACATAATTGTTCTCTCACATATTTTATTTGTAGATGATGTTCTTATTTTATTAAATGGCTCTGTCCTTGACTCCTCATGCTTCAAGTCCATACTATCTCTGTTTTGTAAAGCCACAGGTATGGAGCCGAATTATGACAAATCAACTATCATTTCTAATTATTGTCTACAAAATGAACAAAGATATGCATCCCAACACTTCACTTTCGTTAGGCAGGAGATGGATTCAAGTTTAAAGTATCTGGGCTTCAGGCTTAAGCCAAACAGTTACCGTATTGCTGACTAGTCGTGGCTTTTAGCAAAAATTGAAAACCGCATCAACATATGGCAACATAAATGGCTCTCTCATACCGGTAGGCTCACCCTAATAAAATCAGTGTTAGAGGCAATCTCAGTATATTGGATGTCTTTGGCATGGATTCCTAAAGGCATACTACATAGAATATAAAAGATTTGTTGCAGATTTCTCTGGTGGAGCCAAAATGCGGGAATAAATTTTGCTTGGGTAAAATGGGAAAGGATTGCCAAGCCCAAAAAATGGGGTGAGTGGGGGGCTGAAGGAGCCCCAGGAATTTGCAAAAGCCCTCGGGGAAAATATGGGATGGAAAATAATAACCACAAATAGCCTGTGGAAGGAAGTTGTTTACAACAAATACATTTATCCCTTATCAATTGCTGACTAGATCCACAGCCCCTGTCACTACATCCCGGGTGCTTTGAGCATTTTGAAAGCCATTACCCACTCCTTTGGCATTATAAAGGAAAGCTTGGCTTGGAAAGTTGGTGATGGTTCGCATATTAGAATTGGCTCTGATGCTTGGACTGGTAATGGGAATACACACATCCTTCCTAGAGAAATGCGACATGACTTGTTGGAGGCAGGATTCACACGACTTCCTCACATTGCAAAAGTGGGGCACCCTGCTTGGCCAAGTCTACAGTGGTTGGCTTTCGAGAATCTGGGAATAGAGGGAAGATGGAACAGGGTCTAGTTGCAGTTTGTGGGGGATTTGGAGGAAGCCAATGTCTGAGTTTCTAACAGGGAAGATGAAATTATTTGGGCAAAGGCCCCCACAGGCAGATATTCCCCAAAAGTTGGCTTTGCATCAATCATGGAGGCTTGGTCGGTGAGTGAAAATTGTTGTTGGTGGTGGCATCTTTGGAAGCTGAAGGCCCCCCACAAAACTCACCTCTTCATGTGGGGCATCCTCATAAACAAGATTCTCGTTGAAATAAACTTGAGAAGACGCATGCTTCATGGCCGCTCCCATTGCTGCCTATGTAATGCAGAGTTGGAGGATATTGACCACCTTTTCCTTCGTTGTTCGGTTTCGTCTGAAATTTGGAATCACATAATCTTGGCCCTCTCAATTAACACCCGCAGGGTTGGTTTTAATATAAACGATGCTTGACATGGTTGGTGGATGAGTGCTGCCACTCAAAAAATCAGAAACCCACCTCTCATCATTTGCTAGGGCATTTGGCTTATTAGAAATCATCAAATATTTCAGGAAAAGCCCATCCTCTGGGAAATCTCATGAAATCATATGTTTTCCATTTACAATTTGATCCCTGAGGATCCGATTCAACATTCCATCAGAATCATCAAGCCAGAGATCATAGACAAAAATCAGCCTTTGGCTTATTTTGATTCCTCGGTGTGACCTGAAGGCTGTGGTGGGGGTGCATTTTTTCATTAAAATGACTCTATTTTTTTCAAAATCAAAGTGGGTCTCGGGTGAGGAACAAATAACTATGCAGAATTAAACAACCTTAGGCAGCTCCTCCTTTTCGCAAGAGAACAAAACTGCCACAGAATTCAGATCTTCGGGGACTCTCAGCTTATCATAAATTGGACCAATGGGATCTACCTCTGTCACTTGCGCACACTTAGGAATCTGTTGGAGGATGCTTTATTTTTAAAATCTCAGTTTGAGTTTTTTTGTTTGCTCTCATATATACATGGAAAGGAATGAATTCGTTGATCTTCTTTCCAAAGAGGTCGCGCAGCTAACTAGAGGACATAGTTTGATTCATGAGTATATGGATGGGGCTTTCTTCCAGATCTACCATCGGCCCTTTATTGAAGGGGCAAGAATCCATCAGGAATGATCTATGAGATCACTCTTTATGTTTTTATTTACTTTTTTTGCAGTTTTCTAGTTTCTTTATGTTTTTATTTACTTTTTTTGCAGTTTTCTAGTTTCTTTAAGCTTATCTGGGTTATAGAATTATGGCCCTGGTTTTCCATTGTTTCTACTGTTTGTAAAAGGACAGCCTGTAAATATTTTTGCATACAACTCTTAGACTGTTAATCTTTGGATAGTAGTGAAAGCATTTTTCATATATGCTGGTATACAACATGTAATTTTCTTAAATCTTCTTAATGAAAATTACACTTTTTCCTCTAAAAAAAAAAAAAAAAGAAACTAGCATTGGGAACTCAAAACTATTAAGCACTTATATAAAATATCCCTGAATTTCATTGCATTAAACACATCATCTATTTTATATGTTATTAACTAAAGTCATAATAAATTCATATAAAAGAACATTATAATAACATAGGTACCATTCACTAGGAGACGAGATTCAATCTTGACTTGTCGCTACTTGCACTCCTTTGTTGTCGATCACCTCCAAGTGTGAATGTTGACATGCTTAATCTGAATGCAGTGACCCATCGATTGACCTCCCAGCCTACTCCTTGGGTACTCTCCTTCCCCATGGATCCCCGAGCTGCAATGGGGTTGTACAATGGATGAAACATATTAGCTAGTAGAGGAGAGCACTATTTGGCTCAAGAGTCCCCTCTCTAAATTCCTCTACCTCACCAAACTCACTATAGCTCGTAGTCACTACTCTAATATAGTCTCATTCATCCAACAATAGGGTAAAAGAAAAGTCCTTTCTCCCATGGCTTGCCCATCATTTTATAGGAGTCTTCATAGGTGACACTTGGCATTTCAAGCATAATTAATTATTTTTGTTAATCCAATAGTTTGATTATTCACCCACGATGTGTCACTCTCTCACCAAGGATCTCCAAAATTATTTACTTAAATTTTAGTTTAGAATTATATTTTTTTTTGCCCCCAACAAGACTTCCTATTTCTTCTCCTAGTTGTTTCTTGATCCCCCTTTTCCACTCCTTAGACTGTGTTCATTACTAAAGTCAATTGATAAGTCATAGATTTGATCCCCTAACTACTCCCTAATTTAACTCAATTTGCCTCTTAGATTGATATTCTTATGTTGGTTGTTGCCACATGGAGTTTCTTTAAATCTCTCTAAAATTTAATTTATTAATATTATTTTAATTCACCACCCTCTTCTCTTAATTAGGTTTAACTATTTTAGGATTAATATTTATACTTACATCTATGTCCCTCTTTCCCCCTTTTACATAATTAAGTTAAGTACATTACCTACCTAATATTTTCCAACATGGGAAGGGTAGGGTTTTCAAGGTAAAATATTTTATTTCTTCCTATGTTCCCCTTAACCCAAATTTTATTCTTGATTTAATTACCTTGGTTCTTACATCAACTACCGCTTGAGGTGAATTTACATGGTTTTCATATCTTGATTATATTTATTAATTAATTTTTTTTTTATGATTCCAAGGGTGCCAAGTTGGTCATGCCCTTCAAGAACTTCCCTTGAAGTTCCAAGGGTGTCACACATAACAATTTATTTGTGATGCCAAGGGTGCCAATTTGGTCGTGCCCTTCAAGAAATTCCCTTGAAGTTCCAAGAGTGCCATGCCACTTTCCCTTCAAGCATCTAGTGGCTACGAGGGGAAGTATAGGTGCAACGACAGAGACCACTATCTTCTCTTATGTTGCCTGCTATAGTGAGACTAATGGTGTTGGGGATCAAGGAATTCGCCTTGATGCGTGCCCCCTAGTAAAATCCTCATGAGCAACCCAAATTTGGGACTTGCCCCCACGACATTGTGATCTTCAAGGCGACGGTGTTTCAACCTTTCCAACCCAAGTCATAGTGAGAGTGCTAGTGGGTGATATCAGGGTTACTGTCCCACCCCTCCCATGTAGTTCCATCCAATTATACAACCTCATCACCCATATGTGAGTCATTCGGCGAAGCAACTAATATGTGCCGGCAACCACTATAATATCATCAGAATATATATATTATATATATATATATATATATAGCAGGTTTCAAAATTGACTTAGAATTTCAAAGGCAAAATATTAATTTTCATCAAACTAGGTGTTGTCAACTCATCATATGCGAGTGCCTCTGGTGGTTACCTATCATACTCAATAATCATCAGTAACAAGGTTTCTCAGTGTTAGTCATTGTCATAATAGCATCATCAACATCGCCTAGTCATTCACATCATTGTTCGAACTAATGTAAGTAGTTAACATAGGGGACACATCCATCATGGCTAGCATCATCATAACATCAATGGAAACATACATATCCATCAAATCTATCATCATCATAACATTAATAGAAAACATATCTATCCATCAAAGCTATCATCATCATGATATCAATAGAGAGCATACATATCCTTTACTATTATCATCATCATAATTTCAATAGAGAACAAATGCAACCATTATGCTACAATCATCATAATATCAATAGAGAACATGCATAACCATTAATGATACAATCATCATAATACCAATATAGAACATACATAACCATCACAACCACTAATATCACAACCATTAATAATATAGTCATGTGTCCTGATCCTCAACCTGAGGTCCTCAAAGAATAAAGTGCAGGCCTTAGGGACAAATAAATTTTAATGTCACATCACTGCCAGTCAACTAGAGCAGGGAACTACATACACCCCCTCTTAATAATAGACTCTATCTCGAAGTCCTTGGAATAGGTAAGGAAAATGGTGATGCATCTCGTCGGCGTCCTCCCAAGTGGTTGAACTGGGACTATAATTGTCCCACTAGACCTTAACCTTGTCCACTAACCATCGTCTAAGATGCAAAGTTCACTGGTCCAGCTTGCCAACTGGTTCAGCCATCACCGTTCCCTCATTTGAAACCTGCAAATGACCAAAGTAAATAGCATGCGAAGGATCTGAAATATAATGACACAAAACAGAAACATGAAACACATCATGAATACGTGCTAAATATGGAGGTAAGGCAAGCCTATATTCCATCGACCCTTTCCTTTTTAAGATTTCAAAAGGTCCCACAAACCGCGGAGACAATTTTTCTCCCTTTCCAAATCTTATAGAGTTTTTTTGGGGCCTTACTCTTAGGAACACCCTATCTCCCACTTCATAACTTCAGTCTACCCGATGAGCGTTAGCATAGCTCTTTTGTCGATCTTGTGCTTCGTTTAGCCTCTCCCTAATCATAGTCATTTGTTCTTCCATCTCTTGCACCACTTCTGGTCTTATTAATACTTGTTCCTCTAGTCGGTCCCAATTGAGAGGTGTTTTGCAAGGTCTTCTGTACAAGAACTCAAACGGTGCCATCTTGATGGAACTCTGATAACTATTATTGTAAGAAAATTCCACAAGGGGTAAAAAATCCTGCCATCTCTTTTGTTGGTCCATCACATACATCCGAAGCATGTCCTCGAGGATTTGATTTGTCCTCTTTGTTTGCCCATCTGTCTCAAGGTGATATGAAGTGCTGAAGTTCAACTAGGTTCCAAGGCTTCTTGGAAATTGGTCCAAAAACTTCCTGTAAACACTTCTCCCCTATCTAATATGATCTTATTAGGCACTCCATGCAATATCATCAATAAAAAATCTGGCTATCTCTAGTGCCTTATATGTAGTCTTAATTGGTATGAAATGGGCACTCTTGATCAACGTGTCCACCACTACAAATATGGAACCATGTCTTCTTGAGGTCATTGGTAGTCCCACAATGAAGTCCATTGATATAACTTCCCATTTAGATTTTGGTATCTCATGGGGTCGCAATAACCCTGCTGGATGTTTATGTTCAACTTTTACTCATTGACACTCTAAGCATCTTGCTACTAAGTTTACGATGTCCTTCTTCATCCATTTCCAAAAGAAGAGTGGTTTCAAGGCCGCACTCATCTTCTTAACACTAGGGTGTGCCATGTATACTGCGTGATGTGCTTCATTCAAGATTAACTAGCATATATCTTTATTCGATGGAACATATATCCTTCCCCGAAATCATAGTAGCCCATCATTATCAAGGGAGTATTCTTCATGTTTTGGGACCCTCATTTCATCCTCCCTCAAACTTTTACTAACATCCTAGTACTAAGTGTCTTTAAATTGTAAGTCAAGAAATTTCTCCCTAAAATTTGTCTTTAATGGAATCATTGAAAATATCTGAGGCCTCCTACTCAAATCATCAACCACCCTATTTATCGTTCCTTTTATGTAAGTAATATCAAAATCATATTCACTAATTAGCTCAGAACATCGTCTTTGTCTTGCATTGAAGTGGTCTTGAGTGAATATGTGTTGTAGCCCACAATGATCAGTCCTAAGATCAAACTTCCTTCCTAGAAGGTAGTGTCTCCAAATCTTTAGTGCATAAACAATTTCTGCCATTTCTAGATCACGAGTTGCGTAGTTCTCTTCATGGGTTCTAAGTTTCCTTTATGCATAAGCTATTACTCTTCCTTCTTGCATCAATACACAACCCAGCCCTTCCTTGGAGGCATCAGTGCAAACAAAAAATTCTTGTTCCATATATGACACCTTCAAAATTGGTGTTGTCGTTAATAACACATTTAACCTTTGGAATGCCTCTTTACATTTTCCAGTCCAAATGAATTTCTTGTTCTTTCTTTGGAGCTCGGTAATGGGGCTTGCTATCTTCGAAAACCCTTCGATAAATCTACAATAATACCCTGCCATGCTCATGAAACTTCATATTTTATGAACATTGGTTGGTGTTGGCCATTCCATGATCGCCTCGATCTTTTCTGGGTCTACTGCGATACCATCCCCGGAGATAATATTCCCAAGATAATGAATATTGGTTTGGTAAAGGAACACTTTGACAACTTCCCGTATAAATGGTTTTCTGTAAGACATTGTAGAACTATCCTCAAGTGTTCATCATGCTCTTCTGGGGTCTTTGAGTAGATCAAAATGTCATCGATAAAGACTTGTACAAAATTGTCTTACTAATCTCGAAATATTCCGTTCATCAAACTCATGAAAACACCCAGGGAATTTGTCAGTTCAAAGGGTAAAACTACAAATTCATAATGCCCAAATATTATCTTAAAGGTTGTCTTTGGGATATCTTCTTCCCTGATTCTCAACTGATGATATCCAGACCTCATATCTCTCTTTGAAAACACAATTTCCCTCCTCATTTGATCAAACAAGTCATCTATCCTTGGCAGAGGGTATTTATTTTTTATTGTCACTTTTTCCAACTAGCAGTAGTCAATGCACAATCGCCAAGACCCATCCTTCTTAACGAAAATCATAGGGGCTCCCCATGGAGATATGTTAGGTCGTATGAACCCCAAGTCCAATAGTTCCTTTAATTTGATTTGCAATTCCTTTAGCTTTGGAGCCGACATATGATATGGTGCCTTTGAAATAGGCTTAGTGCCTGGTTTAAGGTCGATGGTGAAATCAATTTCCCTTTTTGGGGGTAGCCCAGGTAGTTCTTTGGGAAATACATCCTTAAATTCAACAAGAATTGGATGTTTATCAAGGTTTTCAAAACCACCCTTATCGTTTAGAGCTACCACCAAGAACATTTGACATCCCTTTCGCCTATATTTCATTAGTTGCATGGAGGAGATGAACCTCAGGGACACTTCTCGGTTCTTTCCCCTCAATGATTTTCTTTGGCCGTCATCATCTGTGAAATGTAGAATCTTGTCTTTGTAGTCTAGGAGTGCCTCATGTTGTTCGAACCAATCCATTCCTATAACTACGTCATAGACTCCTGAAATTGTAGAGTACAAGGATACCGTGGTCTTACATACACCCAGGTCCACCTCACAATCCTTTACCATCTTTCCTATATTTCTTTTCATACCACATGCCATTTCTACATGTCTAAATTCACATTGTGAAATTGATTTATGTTTAATCCTTGATAATGCATTTAGAGAAATAAAGGAATCATTAGCTCCTGGATCTATTAAATGAAAAAACTCATAGCATCAATATAACCTGAGGTTTCCAACACAGTGGACTGGTGTTCGACTTGACAATTGTTCACTGCTACATGGATGCGATGAGCCTTCCTCAGATCCTCTACTATAGTTTCTTTCTTAGTTGAGTTGGTATTACCTATCTTTTAAGGGAAATCCCTCTCATAGTGAGGACCGCCACAAGTCCAAAACTCCCTCTTAGGAGCTTGGCTCCTACTACCAACTGAACTGGGAGTTGGCTTGGAACTCTGTTGGAAAGAGCCAGACTGTTGGGATCGGTGCTGAGGTGGTGTGAGTTGGTGTTGTCTCATAGGCCGATGTTGTTGTGTTTGATGAGTTTGTTGAGGTACCCCGTGCGGATGCTGAGCTGGATGCCTAGATGGTGTTCTTTGATATCCTGTTGACCACTTTTGATGATTGAGCACAGGACCCCTTTGCAAATTTCTACGTTCCATACTGTTTCCACTTGGTACTCATGATCTCGTGGGCCTTGTTGACTTACTAGGTCCATTGCTCATGATCTCCTCATCTGCAATGATCGCCCGCTGAACTCCCTCGTGTAAGGTGCGAGGCATTAAGATTCTAACCTTGGCTCGAATGTTAACATTTAATCCATACACAAATTTGTTCACCTTGAACTTTTCTGTGTTGAAGTAAGGGGCATAACAGAGTAATTCCATGAAACGAGCCTCATACTCTGGTAGTGTGAGACTCCCTTGCTTTAATGCATTGAATTCATTTAGTTGCCCCTCAAGGAACTCCTTTGACAGGTAACGTTCTCTAAATTTTTCTTCAAATAGTTCGCAAGTTACTTCTGAGATATCCATCCCTAATTTGGTTAATAATGTCTTCCACCAAGGTAGTTTGTTTCCCTTTAGATGGAATATACCCATCTTGGCCTTCATGCTTTTGGTGTAATCTCTCAGGGTAAAGCACATAACCATGTTTTCTAACCATGCCTCTATAGATTGACCATATGTGTAGCCCCAAAACTTTGGAAATTTCACTTTTTCCAAATCTCGACGTACATCATTTCTTGTAGTGTTTTGGGGTACTTCATTTTGTATACAGGTACTCCATGCTCCCGTTTCAAACGATTTATTAATGCCTCAGATATGTGTTGGAACGATCTCATTAAGTTCAACACTTCTCCAGCTAGTATCTGTTTTGGTGTTGTGATGTTTTCCCCATCATTGGGTGGGATGGTAAGATTTGGTTGTTGTGGTGGTGCCATGTTGTGCCCTTTAGTTGCCCCACTTCTTCTTGTACCTCTTCTAACCATGGTTCACCAATGAATCCTGCCACAATTTAACACAATTTTTCCTTACAAGATAAAAATAAATAAATAAAAATTAGATAAAAATCATAACCAACCTCAGTGGTTCTATAATTCACTGTTATGTTTATATACTTCCAAAGGAACAATTTATGCATTTATAAGTTCTTGATTATATAATTCACCTATCAATTTCAAACATTCCTATAAGATTTAATCAAAAGAATACCATGAATCTACTGAAATAGTATGCTTAGATTACATTATGTCATGTAAATGGTAGAGGTGGTTGGTAGCATTATCATAACACAAATTGAGAATGTCTTTAGTAAAAAGAGAGAGATAATACGTTTATAATGTTTTATGATTTTAATATTGGAAGTACTAAAAACCCTAATATTAATAATAAGCATAGGTAAATATTGTGTTATATAGCATACCACTAGAACAGGGTAATTATTATATTACATGCATGTATGATAGGATACCAATTGGAAGCAATAATTAATCTGGGCTTATATTAATGACTATTTATATATAAGTGCGTATATAGCTAAAAGTGTATGGTATAACACAATGTTATACTTTGGTATATAAGATATCTAAGAACAAATATTAATAATGAAATAATATGTAATAATAAATTCCATTATTTATATGGAAAAATAATCAAATAATTAAAAAAATGTAATGATTATGAGAATGTTAAACTAGGACAACCATGAAGTGTAAATAACTAGAATAGTGCAAAAACTATTTGACTAGAATAGTGCAAGAATCATTTGAGATATTATTTACATTAAGGTAAAGAAGCATATTTAAAGAAGTAAATGACTAGAATAATGCAAGAAATATTTGAGATATTATTTACATTAAGGTAAAGAAGCATATTTACGGATAATTATTGCCAACCATTATTTATGCTTTTTTTTTTTAACTTTGAGTAAAATGTCAATATATGGATTTACCATGGTTAATGCCCATTAAAATTTATGCAAGTTGTTGAGTAATTTTAGATAAGAAAATTATTGATGTTGTATGACCAAATTGTACATTAATATAACATATTTTATAAGTTACAAAATATTATTACCATATTGTAATATCTCAAATTCAATATATTATAATTCGTTAATGACCATAATTAACAATTTTGTAAAAATAGATTTCTTAAAAAATTTTAGACTCAATATTATTTTTACTATTTTAAACACGAGTTACGAAAAAGTTAAAATATTAACATATAATCTGCTTTAAATTCAAAATAAAACAATCATTTTAATATATATACATTTTATTTCTAATTCGTAATTAAAATTAATAGTAGCATGACTGTAATAGATGGCGTAACTGGCCACAATGACTATGGCAAAGTTCACATCATTGTTGAATTCCAAGATGCATAAGAACCATCACTTAGAGGAGGAATATGGGCGAATGCTTTTAGATAACATTCGGCTAAAGGTAGGGAAATGGAAATCCCATGGATACACCCACTACACACAACTAGACTACACTAACACTGACCCTCCTCGTGGGCTCAAATTTAGCATCATGCTAGCACTGTGTTATGACATCTCTAGTCAAGAATACCATAATCATTGCCACCAAACAAAATAAACCAAAAAAAAAGAAGGCCAAAACAAGGTTCTCATCTTAAGAAATAATGTCCATCACTATTTACAAGGGTGTTTGTGTGTAAAAAAATAGCTTTATGTTAATTTAAGGCACTGATCACTTTATACAAGTAGGATTAAAAACATATGAGAATATAACGTGATATGATTGGATTCGAAAAATATAGGTGTTAATTTGTACGATCTTGAAAATTCTCTCCATTGATTTAAATTGTTGTATTGCTCGTTCTTTCCAGGCGTACGGAGCTATGAAGTTCGTGTAGGAAGGGTAGGGATTACCCTAGAGATCTGTCTCTTTATGGTAGGTCATTTTAGGGTAGAATATGATCTTGCTTTTTTTTTGTTGTGGGATAATTTATAGTATGTTTGGTAAAGCTACCAAGCATACGCATGAGACATTATGAAATTCTATTATGAAATTCTATGATTCTATTAGACTAGCGTGGAACAAGCTTGTCAACTCCTTTAATAGTGTCTTCACTTTCTCAGTTCTCCTCTGCATTGCAGCAACAAATTATTTGTAGCATTTCATGTAGATAACACAATAAATGATGCAGAGTTTATTCGAGTTCTTATAGTACCACATGAAGAACCTTGGACAGTTCTTGGACAGAGCTTTGGTGGTTTCTGTGCTGTTACATATCTAAGCTTTGCCCCAAAGGGTCTCAAACATGTCCTTTTGACAGGAGGCCTTCCACTCGTTGGTAATGAATGCACTGCAGATACTGTATATAGGTCTGCTACAAGAATGTTTTATTGCAAAACCAGAAGTACTACAAAAGGTTTCCTCAAGACAAAGAAATTATCCCTGAAGTTGTTCTTCACTTGGCAGAGTCTGATCTATAAGTTTGGACTTTTGTTTATTATATTTTCAATGGTTGTGGCAAGGTTAGAGTGTATATTAAATATTATTATTTATACAAGGGCCATCTAAGTTGAGCCAGCATAGCCTACAACAATAGTGAAGGGGCTCAAACCTTGACCAGATTGTTGTTGGAAGGAGCGTGCACTTTTTTTTTATAAATAAAAGTCCAAAAAGGGGGCTTTTGAGTTTAAAATAATTAGAGTAT
>APFE031715037.1:13587-38775 GCA_000404065.3 Pinus taeda | reverse complement strand
GTGTAGTTGCGACATGGTAATTTTTTGTAGATTCTCCTTTTCTTCTATTGCAAAAACTTTTGATTCAAACTTAGAAGACAAAGATCTCAGAACCTTTTCAACCACAATAGCCTCTTTTATTTCTTCACCCAAATTTTTCATACAATTAATAATCTCATCTATGCATAGGAAATAGTTAGCCACACCTTCATCATTGTACATTCTGAGATTTTCATATTGAATTCTGAGGGTTTGGAGTTTTTCTCTTTTTACCTGTTCATCTCCTTCATAGCTCAGAACAATCTTGTCCCATATTTATTTTGCGGTTTTATACTGCATAACCTTGATGAATTCTGATTGAGATAGACATCCTAATAGCGTATTGACAGCCTTTGCATTAGTTTCAAACTGCTTCTTCTCAGCCGGATCTGTAGGAGTTGCTGATGGAAAAGTGTACCCTGTATCTATGATATCCCAGACTTCTGTACCAAGAGCTTGAAGATAGGTTGTAACTCTTACCTTCCAATAGACGAAGTTGGTCCCATCAAAAATTGGTGGCCTGATTGATGCTTCTCTCTCGTAGTTGCTCATGATGATAGATCTTCCTTCAAGCGATCAAGCTTCTTCCGAAAGACCCGCTCTGATACCAATTGTTGGAAATAATACTGAGAGGGGGGCGGGGGGGGTGAATCAGTATTATCTGGTCAATTATTTTCTTTTTCAAACCCAGAACATATATGCTACTTCAGTTAGAGAAAACCACGTATATATGCAACTACAGATAAGGAAACTCGCGTATACCATACATACTTATAATTTAAAATATTCTACAGATGTTGAACATTAATCTGTGCATCAGGATCATATAAACAGTAACCAGGAACAGAAAAATAGAGCAGATGACAGTCACACACAAGAACACAAGATATAAGGTGGAAACCCAATGTGGGTGAAAACCACCTGCTGCAATATGTCTCTATCTTTTCAATTAGAAACTTCTTTTTTACAATGATTATGTACTGGTGCAGTCCTTTACCAGTATGCAGGCTGCTACCTGCAGAGAGCTACAACCCTCTCTCATTTTCCAGCTTCTCCTGGAAGGGAGCTACAACCCCCTTAGTTCTTGTACTAGTTGAGATACTAGTACGGAGGCTGCTACCTGCAGAAGACTACAACCTTTTCTTCCTTCCAGGGACCACATTTCATAAATTTTCAAACTGGATCCAAAACATCAAGTACATGTGCATGACCCAATCTCCTTTAAGCAAATAACTTCTCAGAATGCAGTAACCAGAAAATAACACCAGTAACCAGACACCAATTTAAACCCAAATTATCAGATTTATAGATCAAGCGTGCGCCACATATCACATATCAAAATCATATAGAGATACTACTATTCCAGCCTTAAGATTTTGACCCATCAATAGAACTTATCCTTCTCCTTGCGCTCAAGTTCCTCCTTCATTCAGATCTAGATTTGCACCATAACCCAATCACAGTATTCCAGATCTAGAACTTTATCAGATATTCAATAATTCAGAAGATTCCTTGCCAAATGATCTCCTTCCTCTTTTATAGCCTTAGGCCTTTCACAATACCACGGACTAAAAACCATAACAATTCAATACCATGGACCCAATACTTGGGATCAACACTTATGACGAGATACCATGGCCCAAAACCATAGGTTCAAATACCAAGGACTAAATACCACGGACCAAAACCATAGGATCAAAAACGGTCGGACTAATACCATGAACCAACCATAAGATTGCCCATGTGTGTGCGCTTTTCTCTGCATGAAAGTGCGTGAACTTTTCTCTGCATGAAAGTGCATGAACTTTTCTCTGCATGAAAGTGCTTGAACTTTGTTACACTATAATTTATCATCTGAGATGAGTGGGTTTCCATCAAGTACAACATATGTATCATAATGCCAACAATTGGTAAATTTGTAATAGTATATTTGGATGATATATTAGTTTGCAATAGATCTGAAGAGGAACATATGAGACATCTGAATTATGTCTTACAGAAGCTACAACAAGAAAAGTTACTGCTAAATTTAAAGAAATGTTCATTCATGAAGGAAGAGTTATTATATTTGGGCTTTGTTGTTTTTGCTGATGGATTAAAGATGGATCCAGAGAAGATAAAGGAAATCATAGGGTGGCCTTCACCGAAAAGTGTTTTTGAGGTAAGAAGTTTTCATGGTATTGCTAGGTAAGAAGTTTTCATGGTATTGAGGAATTTTAGTAAGACCATTGCTTCTATTATTAACACTATAAATAAGAATAAACAACCATTTCAATGGACTGTTGAAGTAGAAAAGAACTTCCAGCTGTTGAAAAGAAAGATCACTGAAAAACCTATTTTAATTTTTCCTGACTTTAATAAACATTTTCAAGTGAAATGTGATGCTAGTGGATAAGCTATTGGTGTTGTTTTAAGTCAAGAGGATAGACCTGTAGCTCATTTTAGTGAAAAAATGAATGAGTCATAGAAGAAATATTCTTCTTATGATAAGGAATTTTATGCAGTTGTAAAGTCATTGAGAAAGTTGAGACATTACTTGATGTCTAAGGAGTTTATACTTTATTTAGACAATCATGCATTACAGTATATTATGAAACAACCAAATCTTAATTAGAAACATGAAAAATGGGTAGAATATATTCAAAATTTTATTTTTGTATTAAAACATATAAATGGCCAATCAAACAAGGCAACAGATGCCTTAAGCATAAAAAGTATCCTAGTTCAGGAAAGTCAAATTCAACTGTTGGGTTTTGATTTTATTAAAGAATTATATGAGAAAGATTTAGATTTTAAGAGGCATTTGAAGCTTGTAAGAATCTTGTTTTGTTAGATAGAAGTAAGGGGCTGGATTTTTTCTTGCAAGAAGGATTGTTGTTTAAAAGAAACCAGTTGTGCATACCAAATTGTTCTATGAGAGAAAATTTAATCAAGGAGAAACATAATGGTGGACTTGGAGGACATTTTGGTGCAAACAAGACTTATGAGCAGTTGAATCAGTTTTATTTCTGGCCGAAGATGGAATATGAAGTAGAGAAGTATGTAAAAAATTGTAAAGTCTGTTAGTATTCAAAAGGAAGGAGCCAAAACACAGGTTTGTATGTTCCATTACCTATTCCAGATAGACCTTGGATATGGTAAGTATGGATTTTGTTTTGGGTTTACCAAAAAATCAAAGAGGAAATGATTCAATTTATGTTGTGGTTAACAAATTTTCTAAAATGGCACATTTTATTCCATGTTATAAAACCAGTGATGCTACTAACATTGTTAGTCTGTTTTTTAAGGAGATTGTAAGGTTGCATGGGTTACCTAAGAGCATTGTTTCAGACAGGGATACCAGATTTGTTGGTCATTTATGGAGGACCTTATGGAAGAAACTTGGTACTAAACCGAGTTTCAGTTCAGCTTATCATCCTCAAACTGATGGACAGACTGAAGTTGTAAACGAAAGCTTGGGTAATCTTCTGAGAAGTCTTGTAGGTGAACATCCAAAACAGTGGGATCAAATTTTAACACAAGTTGAATATGCTTATAATGATTCTTGTAACATGAGTACAGGGCAGATTCCATTCCATATAGTTTATGGAATGCACCCAAGAGGAGTGTCTGAATTGAGAGACTTGGGAAAAGCTGAAATGAGAAGTGCTAAAGGAGAAGATTTTGCTTCAGAGATTCAAGCAATACATGAACAGGTAAAACAAAAATTACAGGATAGCAACATAAAGTACAAGAGCATTTGAAGAAGAGAAGTTAATTTTGAGGTTGGAGATTTGGTTTTGGCACACCCGAGGAAGGAAAGATTTCCAAAAAGGGAGTATAAGAAGTTAAAATTTAAGAAAATTGGACCATGCAGAGTCTTGAGGAAATTTTCCGCAAATTCATATGAAATTTAATTACCCCATGATATTGGAATATCTCCAATTTTCAATGTTGCTGATTTGTACAGGTACGAAAATAGAAATGCAGATGATACAATAGAGGATAAAGAAAAACAAGAGGTTGATTGGGTAAAACAGTTACCTACAGCAAAGGCATTGCAGCCAAAAAATATTTTAGACAACATATTGTTTAAAAAGACAAGAGGACAGAAGTATTTTCAGTATTTGATCAAGTGGAAGGATCAACCGATTGCTGATGCTACTTGGATGACAGATGCCATGCTACAGAAGTTGGGCAGTTTTGTAAAAGAGCTCATGCACAGAAGCCCATGAAGAATTTTATCCTCAGGAGTTTGATGCAGGAGCATGAGGCTTGAAGACAAAAGACTTCGAATTTTATTCCAAAAATACAAAAAAGGTTTACAAGCAAAGGAGTGGGATCCTTTAGTTGTCACTTTACAAAGCTTTCTAGATAGGATTTGAGCTAGAATTCGGGGATATGAATTATCTTTTAATTAATTCAAGTATTTAGGCTTAGTTGAGATTCTCGAGGATAATATCATGCATATTAGATGTTATCTAGAATTAGGTAGATTTGATCCATTGATTTAGGATCTGATTGTTGTATGTACTGGTATTTATGTAAGTTTTAAATTAGTAAAAGGGGATTTTGATAGATTTTGACAAGACTTTGGCTGGATTTTGGTTGAAGAAGATTGGAATGTAAATTTTGGAATCTCTCTGTATCTCTGTGAATACTATGCATAAATGGCCAAATCCCGAAGGTTTTAATTTGCTTCGAAATATTTCTGATTTTTGTTCAGTTTTGTATAATCTTGTGTTGTCCCATCTAAATCTTCACTCACTCTGTATTTAAATAAACTTGGTGGAAGTGCTA
The DNA here is from genome assembly GCA_000404065.3 of Pinus taeda. Lineage (NCBI taxonomy): Eukaryota > Viridiplantae > Streptophyta > Pinopsida > Pinales > Pinaceae > Pinus > Pinus taeda. The sequence continues at coordinate 33,978 of APFE031715037.1, read as the reverse complement.
AGTTTGGAGGAACTAGGAAACCCTGACAAATTCATGAGAAACAAGAAGAAGAGCGGAAACCGTCATATTGGCCAGATAATGGATAATATCAATGGAAGAGGAATGGCAGAGATTAAAACCATGTGCAGAATAGAAGAGTGGTTTCCGTAGGTGTAAGAAATATCTCACGTGGTCTCAAAGTGGTAATTGGTATTTTGAAAATTAATGGGATTAGCCTTAGTGGTTGATACGTAGCATGAGAAAACCACTTTTCTTGCGTACCCTCGACTTGTTATGCATCGTGCAATAATTCACACGAGATTACACGATAGTCGTTGGATCAAGAGGGATTGATCGACAGTGGAGATCAGCCAAGCTAGTTGGCGAGTGGGTGACGCAATAATTTATAAAATTGAGTTAATAGCTTAGTTCATCGTGATCAACTATTTGAAGGAGTCAGATCTGATGGTGATCGTGTCAGAAGAGGCACGAGATTTAAATTAAATTTCAGACGCGATGGGGTTATGAACTGGGGTTTTAATTCTTTTTGGTTCCGTGGAAAATTTGAAGTTTTGCCATATATCGGGTAAATTAAACAGGTCTGCTATTTTTTAGTAGAGTTTCTAAATTTGGAGGCTGATGACTAATACTCAAAAGGAAATCCAAAAATAAATTCCACCCGAACTTGAAGAAATAGTTTCAAGTTTTGAACGATTATCCTTAACACCTGCAACCAACCCACCACTTGGGCCTGATTTTTGACTCTAAAAAGACTACAAAAGGATCCTCAAATTCTTTCAAATTGATCTCACAACAATGTAAAAGACTATCACTTTGATGTGTAATCCCTTCGACTACATATTTGCTTCCATGCATCTCAATCTAATGGTTGTCATAAAGAGGATGAAAATATTCGTATGACAACTGCAATGGAATACTTTTTGATAAAGAAAATATCTTTGGTTGCTTTTGAGAATTAATATCTTTACAATCAACATTTTCAAAATCTTTGTAAGTTAATGGCTGTGAATCTGAAGTGGAAAAACTCTCCATATATAAAGCCACAGGATCATGAAAAACATGAAATCCTTCCTGCTAATCTATAATGTTGTCAATTTGTCCTAGTAAACCAATGTGATTTTGCATTAGTTCATGTTCCCCTGCTTTATTTATGATTTTAATTTTCTCTTTCAACAACTTGAATGAAGAAAATCATAAAGGCAAAGAGTTACCCTCGGCTTATTGATCACTCTCTTTATGTCTAATGTAGTAAGTTCTTTGATATATAGGTTGGGTACTTTCATTAGACTATTGAAAATGATCATTTTCACATGAAGGAAATACAGTTGGTTTTTCATGAAAGTCATCATCATATTCATCATATTCATCATATTCATCATATATAGGAAAATCAAAATTTGGATCAGCAACTTGCTTTTCAACAATATTATTATTTCTCTTTGCAAAAACATCATCATTTAGACTTTCAAGAAAACGTATGATATTATCAATCCTCTGCTCATAATGAAATGGATCAGGATTCAGAACAAGTCTCTTTTAAACATTCTCACTCTCTTTTTCATCCAAATTTGTTTCATCCATGACTTGTTTTGTGAGTTTCTCACATGCTTGAAGATTCTCATCTATTTCCTTAGCATCAATAAACATTTGTTATAAGGTCACAAATTTCAAGTTCATGAGACAATAAGAAAAATCTTAATGAAAGGCTATTGCATAGCGCAACATGACAACAACTTTAGGAGGTTTAATTTCTCTGGCATCTTGTGATAAATATTGAAAAAATTCCTATTGAACATTGAGACAATTTCATCCCTCTGTTTCTTTATGCCACAAACTTTGAAAATGTTGATACTTGGATTTCCTTTGCCCTAAAATTTCATAAAAATATCACCCAGTTCCTCCCATAATGATTGAGAAAAAGTTCTCAAGTAAACATCATCATGCTCAACTCTAAAAATATCTATAAAATGCTTGAAGGCATGAATGTGTTTTTGAGCTACAAAGTTGTCAGGGTCCCCATCAAACTTGGGATGGTATTTATAATGTTTTGAAGGAAAATCATGGAAGGTATTTGGAAATATTAAGGGTCTATAGATTTCTTGAATCTTGGAAGGTATAATATCAGATACAGGGGGCATAATATCAACCTTGATCACATGAGGCTCACAGGACTGGTCATGGACGTCATATGGCTCGGAAGAAAAAACTTGGTCAAGATCATCAATGCAATAAGAAGGAACATCTACAAATTTTAAAGAAGGATATACAAGTGTAGATCTACGCTCTACATTCAAATACACTAAGCCACGAAAAAATATTTTTATATTGTCAAGAAAGGACAAGAAGTAGTTGACAAAATGTAATATTACATCTTGGATAAAACTCAGTCTTTGATATGTGGTTTTCTTGTATTGTCCTTTCATGTCTTTTTCAATAAGGCTCGTGCTCCAGTGGAGTCTTTGAATTTGATTTGAAGTTTGATTGGAGTCTCTAGGTGAATGATGCACAACTTGCTTATGTCTAAAAAAATTTCACGATCAACAATAAGATCTGGATCTTGTCATTCTCCCAGGGAAAAATTTCACCTTCACTCCCCGACAACGGTGCCAAAATGTTTTCACTCAGAAAAATCTCTGGTTATGGAAGGAATTAAGTAAGGTAACCTCTAACCAATACCTTGAATTGAAAACTAGCCCTTTCAATGCGAAGGAGGAACCCTTCTATAACTTAAGCAAAATGATTGGTTATGTACTTAAGACAATGACTAGCTATGTTGTAATAGGGTTCCAAAAATGTGGTAGGGTTTGATAGATTTCCATTGGGCATGGAGTCAAATAATTGGCTTAATAAGGAGGTAAACTAAAACCTTCATAGATGCGTGGTAGCTTAGATCCTCTAGAATTAAAAAATATTGAGATGGAATGCAGAATAACAATGGTATACTTATAAGAGCACCACAGGTATGAAATCTTTCAAAGCATAAGCCATAAATTTGTGACAGGCTGATGATATTAACAAAGCATGGTAAATATGATTTCAATTTATTTACTCTTATCAGTCCTAGAAGAATACACATATGGCAACATAGAAGGAAAACAGAAACCGGAAAACACATATCCAAACTCTCTCAACACAAGAATTGCTGCTGCAAAATTAGTATTCCTTTATTAAACCTTCAAAAAATACACAGGGCACAATAAGTTTTTGATAAAAACCCCCAACCATTTCTCATTCTTCAGTCTCTGTCTTTATATAAAAGACAAACTAACTAAAAACTAGAGTTTTAACTCGCGGTTTCACTGACAGACAGACTATCAGCATTTCTTTTTTGCTTGTTTTTAGAATTCACTGACAGTATGAATGTCGACATTTCTCTTATCAAACGTTACAAATTTAACAACAAAGCTACCAAACTTACAAATGAAAACACAAATTTACAAAATGAAATGAGTTTGACAGTGGATAAGGGAAATCATTCCGATTTGGAAAAATGATTACGATTTGTAGGAAACATGTTTTAACTCATGAAAATTCAACGAACCATACACCGATTGCAGCAGATAAATTTATGATTTAACATCAAATTTACCCATGGCACACTTTCATACCTCGTCATTAACGCTGATGTGGTCAACGTAATTCCAAATTTTAAATTTTAAATTTGTTTTATGCGCTCACAATTGGCTTGTCAATTTTATCCGAAACGTTGGTAAGTGCGTTGTCAACGAATGTCTTCAGAAAACATTGTCATAACACTTAAAGCATTGATAGCCCCGATATCAATAATTTCCATGTTCATTACATTAAATGCACTGACACTGAAACTGTCAACCTTTTCTAACAAAACCTTTAAAAACAAAGTTTATTGTGATAACAGTTGGCTTCACGGGGATGATGTCGATCATACATGACAACAATAACCCCATAGACCATAGGCCTGATCCATTGGGTTGATCCAAATCTCTTACCTAAAACCGACAACCTTATTTGCAACCAATTAACTCCGTAGTTGAAAAACATACAATTCTGCACACTGCAAACTGAAAACTGAAATTGAAAAACTCACTACTGAAAAACCAAACTGAAACTCATGCTTTCCCCAACAATCTTATTGCACACAATCCTACTTTAAACTTATAAAATAATTGTTGAATCAAATAATACAAAAATGCCAATTCAACCAGTCAAGTAGCTGCTCAAATAATCTAGCTCCTTGGTTATGCTTTTTCCCTTGCTCCACATCAGTAGATTGTCCTTTCTTAATCTTAACTCTAGAAGGCATAAATCCATCACTCTTCACTTTACTCCATTCTTGCAACTTATTTAAAAGGTTCAAAACAAATTCATTATTGATAAAATCTAAAAACTTGGGCCTGCTTATTGACTCTAAAAAGACTACAAAAGGATCCTCAAATGCTTGCAAATTGATCTCACAACAATGTAAAAGACTATCACTTTGATGTGTAATCCCTTTGACTGCATATTTGCTTCCATTCATCTCAATTTGATGGTTGTCATAAAGAGGATGGAAATATTCATATGACAATTGCAATAGAATACTTTCTGATAAATGAAATATCTATAGTTTATTTTGAGAGTTAGCATCCTTACAATCATCATTTTAAAAATCTTTGTAAGTTAATCATTGTATATCTAAACTGACAAAACTCTCCATATATAAAGCCACAAGATCATGAAGAACATGAAAATATTCATGTTGATATATAATGTTGTCAGTTTGTCCCAGTAAACCTATGTTATTTTGCATCGGTTCACGTTGCTCTGCTTCATTTATTATTTTAATTTTCTCTTTCAGCAACTTGAATGAAGAAAATTATAAAGGAAAAGAGTTACCCTCAGCTAATTTATCACTCTCCTTATGTCCAATTTTGTAACTGTGATATATATGTTGATTTATTTCATTAGACTGTTGAAAACAAACTTTTTTGATGAAGGAAATAGAGTTGGTTGTTCATGAAAGTCATCATCATAATCATCATATTCATCATATACAGAAACATCAAAATTTGGAGCAACAACTTGCTTCTGAACAAGATTAATTTTTCTCTGTGCAAAAACATCATCATTGATACTTTCAAGAAAATGTATGATATTATCAATCCTCTCCTCATAATGAAATGGACTGGGATTCAGAAAAAGTCCCTTTTGAACATGCTCACTCTCTTGTTCATCCGCATTTGTTTCATCCAAAACTTGTTTTGGGAGTTTCTCACATGCTTGAAGATTCTCATCTATTTCCTTAGTATCAATAAACATTTGTTGTAAGGTCACAGATCTCCTGTTCATGAGACAGTAAGAAAAATATGAATGAAAGGTTGTTGCATAACGTAACATGGCAGCAACTTCAGGAGGTTGAATGTCTCTAGGCCTCCTATGATAAAGACGAAAATTTTCCTATTGAGCATAGAGACAAGTTCATTTCTCTATGCCACAAAACTCTGAAAAATGTTGATACTTGGATTTCCTTTTGCCCCAAAATTTTGAAAAATATCACTTAGTTTCTCCCATGAACCGACTGATTCAGGCTCTAAATGTCTGAACCATTCTTTAGCATCCCCTTATAATGATTGAGAAAAATTTCTCAAGTAAATATCATCATGATGAACTTGAAAAAGATCTATAAAATGCTTGAAGGCTTGAATGCGTTTTTCAGCTGCAAAGTTGCCAGATTCCCCATCAAACATGGGAAGGTATTTATAATGTTTCAGAGGAAAATCATGGAAGGTATTTGGCAATCTTAAGCGTCTATAACTTTCTTGAATCTTGGAAGGTATAAGATCAGATACAGGGGGCGTAATATCAACCCTGATCACATGAGGCTCACAAGACTGGTCATGGACATCATATGGCTCAAACGAAAACACTCATTCAGGATCAACAATGCAAGAAGAAGGTATATCTACAAATTATAAAGTAGGATATGCACATGTAGATCTATGGTTTGCATTCGAATACAGTAAGCCACGAAACATTCTTTTGATATGCTCAAGAAAGGATAAGAAGTAGTTGACAAGAAATAATATCACATCTTGGATAAAACTCAAGCTTTGATACCTGGTTTTCCAGTATTTGCCTTTCATGTCTCTTTCAATAAGGCTCTTTCTCCAGTGGAGTCTTTGAATTTGATTTTAATCTTGATTGGAGTCACTAGGTGAATGATACACAACTTGCTTACGTCTGAAATTTGTTCACCATCAGCAATCAGATCTAGATCTTGTCATTCTCCGAGGGAAAAAAATCACATTCACTCTCTAACAACAACGCCAAAATCTTATCACTCAAACAACTCCCTGGTTGTGGAATGAAATAACTGAGGTCACCTCTAACCAATCTCTTGAATTGAAAGCTAGCCCTTTCAATGTGAAGGGGGATCCCTTCTATAACTCAGTCAAAATGACTAGTTATGTACCTAACACAATTACTAGCTCTGTTGTAATAAGGTTTCAAAAATGTAGTAGGGTTTGATAGATTTCCATTGGGCATGGAATCAAATAATTGGCTTAACAAGGAGGAAAACTAAAACCTTCACAGAGGCAGGGTAGCTGAGATACCCAGAAATTTAAAAAATGTTGAGATTGAATGCATAATAAGAAGACAATGGTATACTTATAAGAGCACCACAAGGATGAAATATTTTAAAGCATAAGTCAGAAATTTGTGATAGACTGATCATATAAAAAAGGCATGGTAAATATGATTTCAATTTTTTTACTCTTATCAGTCATAGAATAATACACATATGAAAACATAGAAGGAAAACATAAATAGGAAAACACATATCCAAACTCTCTCAACACAAGAATCGCTACTGCAAAATTAGTCTTCATTTATTAAACTTTTAGAAAATACATGGGGCATAGTAATTTTATGATAAAAAACCTCAAACCTTTCTCTTTCTTTAGTCTTTGTCTTTATAAAAAAGATAAACTAGCTACAAACTAGTTTTTAGCAAAGCTTTAATTATAAAGTCTAAATAATCACATCGTACATCTCAAATACATGCATATAGAACTTTCTATTCCTGTCTGCGTCTAAATATCATGTTATTGTTGGAGTCATGCTTGGAGATAAGGATCAACAAGTTGAATTTGGTGAGGTGGCATCCAAGTCAACAATTGTCCATGAGTTTTTTCCTCACGAACTCCTGAGAAATAAGGTCCAGTGATCCCTTAGAAAATCCAAAACCGTGATAGTAGTTATATAACTGAGAGAGGTTTCTCTAAATGAGTTTGTTGTGGACAAAATACTCTTTCTGTTTCATAAAATTCGTTCTGATTTTTCTGGAAAGAATTCCCTAAATTACTGTGTTATACAAGAAAAACAAAGTTTTAACTAGCGATTTCGTTGACAAACTGACTGTCAGGATTTCCTTTCTGCTTGTTTTTAGAATTTGCTAATAGTGGGAATGTCAACATTTATCTTTTCAGATGTTACCAATTTAACAACAAAATTACCAAACTTACAAATAACAAAATGAAATGAGTTTAACAGTGGATAAGGGAAATCACACTGACTTGGAAAAATGATTACGATTTGTAGGAAATAAGTTTTAACCCATGATTACTCAACGAACCATACACCGATGACTACCAATAAATTTGTGATTTAACCTCACACTTACCCGTGGCACACTTGCATACCTCATCATTGACGCTGACGTGGTCAGCATAATTCCAAATTTTAAATTTTAAATTTGTATTTATCGCTAACAATTGACCTATCAATTTTATCAGAAACGATGATAAGCCCGTTGTCAGCGAATTTATTTAGAAAACATTATCGAAACAATTAAAGTGTTGATAGCCCCGCTATCGATAATTTCCCTATTTATTACATTAAAAGCGCAGACACTAAACTGCCAGCCTTTTTGAAAAAAACTTTAAAAACAAAGTTTATTGTGATAACACACCAAATGTTATTGTATCATCTGATTCACCAATTGAATTTGTAATGGCTGATTAAGATCTGATGCAAAAATTGATGTTGTATTGATTTTACCTTTCAATTCACTAAAGGCTTCCTGTTGCTTGCCTCCCCATTGAGAGACATGTTTCACCCTTGTCAAAGCATGCAATGAAGCTTGCTTTGTCTTGAAAGTGGTTTTCCATGTATCACCTTCAACAAGTCTTATTTGATGGTAACCACTTCATAAGTTCAACTTAGTGAAATAAACAACATCCTTTAATTAATTTAACAAAACATCAATGCGAGGAAGATCATAATGATTCTTTAGCATGATTTTGTTCAAAGCTCCAAAATCCACACACCATGATCGCCATTGACATGTACCATCATTATTTAAAGAAAAAACATTAGGAGACCCACAAGGGGATGTACTAGAGCTAATTTCCCCTTTGTCAATTAGCTCTTGCATCTGCTTCTTGATCCCTGCATTCTGTATCATTGGCATCTTGTTCATACCAATGTTCAAAAGTGATGCATCCTGTTGCAATTTAACTTCATGTTGTTTCCTCTTTTAGGAGGAAACACGCCAGACTCATCAAACATATTATCACATGTGTTAAAAACCTCAACTAAATCATGTTTGAGTTTTACATCACATCCTTGGAAATATTTAGATTCCTCAACATATTTGTGTTTAATCATTAACAATGCCAAATTCTGACTAGCATTTACAAGCATCTTCACTTGTCCAGCATTCATAAGACATATTCAATTGCTTGCAATGTGCTCTATCAATATACTCAATCCCATTTTTAAACAAATGATATTTGTTCTCATGGCGATGAAAGATGGTTTTCCTATCATATAGATATGGCTTTCCCAAATCGATCATGCATATGTCAAGTGGTACTACATCAAGTTCTACCTCATCAATAAAATTTATAGTGATGGCGAATTTAAGTATGCATTTTCTCATCACTTGCAATTTGGCATTGTCACATTCACAACCCAAAGGATAAGGTTGAGGATGAGGAATGGTTTCCAAATTTAGTTTCTTGACAATCTCTTCTGAAATAATGTTAATTTTAGGCAATAATAGTATGTTCTATGCTTTAGGGCAATTTTACTTCAATTTCTTTATTAGCTCAGTATCAATATTCAGATTAGCAATCACATCAACATGATAGTAAAATGAAGATAGAACATAAACATAAAAAATAGAAGACAAGCCAAGACAAGAGGACATAAGATGTGGCACCAACTAGGGACAAACCCCAATGTGGGGAAACCCTTGATCAAATCTTCTTTTAGTCTTCAATAGTTCAACAAAGAGAGATAGTACAAATTACAAATCTGATAATTTATAACAACAGTAAAAAGCCTTAACCAGAAAAGTCAATGTTGGTCAACAAGGTAGATTTGACCGTCAGAAAATCGGTCAACTTCAGTCAACTTCAGCCTCCAAACAACAAGATAAAATAGCCCTCAAAACAGTCAAATTTAGCCCAGTCAAATTCTGGTCAAACAACCCAACTGCGGTCAGCCCTAGCTGTAGTCAACGTTGTTCAACAATCAAAGTTTTGCCTTGATTTATGTGCCCAGAAATGTGGCCTGCCCAAAAAGAGATAGCCCTCACAAAAATGCAGTCAAAGGAGGTCAATGCATGCTGGTCAATGCTTGGTCAAACTATCTAGAAATTCGGTCTCCTGAAATTTCGACCTCCTGAAATTTCGGACGTGTGGAGAGAGAGAGGCCCAGAAATCCATACCCAATCAATGAGGAGAGAGAGAGAGAAGTTTGAAGGTGAGTGTGTCCAAATGAGGCTATGTCACCTTCTATTTATATGCAACGTTGAGGATGAATATATGTTATTTTTGGGCTTCCGAGCCTACATAAGTTTGTTGGTCGACCTTGACAATTTGACAATAATCAAAATAAATTCATAACTTCATTTGCACATCTCAGAATCAGATGATATTTAGATCAATCCTACACCTCTCGAAGAGAGGAATCCAAGAAAAATATCACCCGTTATAAATAAGATGACCCATGTGGAGTTTGGCCCTAGTTTCCAATTTTAACACTCCCTCTCAACTAGGGAGAACTCCATCTGACAATCCATACTATCTCTGCCATCAATACACTGTTCTACATTGCTCTGCTCTGCTAAACTATGAATAAGAAGAAGTGATCGAGAATGTATCATACCATTCTCTATTGACCCGAAGTCAGTCCCAACCAAAGGATAATTTCATACCACTCTTGCTGACCCGAAGTTAGTTCCAATCAAAAGAGAGTGCCTCATACCACTCTTACTAACCCGAAGTCAGTTCCAATTTATCCAAAATCAATATCGATCATCCTAGCATAGGGAGTATGGTAGTACACAATGTGTCCATCGGTAGTACTATGGTCCCTATCCTCATTTCCCTACTCATTGGTCAGATGAGAGATACTTCCCATGAGTCGCAGACCTATGGATGAACCACTCATCAGGCCTACATGTCGCCAAGAGGTATCACAGGGGAAGGATGAACCACTCACCAGGCCTACATGTCACCAAGGGGTATCACAGGGGAAGGCTTAACCACTCACCTTGTACATAAAAAACCACTAGGGGAAGGTTGAACCACTCACCCTATGGTTGCTCATCGCTCCAAGAAGTACCCCAAGCCCCCCGGAGCTCCTAGAGCTCAATGTCCATCTCATACAGGACCCTCATAAGAGGGTCTCTCCACGACTCCAAGTCATTCTCGTAAGGCCAAGAACTTGACCTTCCCCAAGGGCTTCGTTAGAATATCGGCGATCTTCTCATCAGTCCCAATGTGATGGAGCATTATTACTCCTCATTATACCATGTCCCATATAAAGTGGTACTTGATTTCTATATGCTTGGAGCGATCATGAAACACGGGATTCTCTGATAATCGTATCCCACTTTGGTTTTCACAGAGGATCACGATGGTATCCAACACATGTCAAAATAGCTCATTGAAGAGATTCCTCAATTAGACAGCTTCACAAGAGGCCATACTATTAGCTATATATTCGGCCTTGACGGTGCTTAAGGCAATCGATTTATGCTTCCTTCTCATCGAGAATATCGAAGCAGAACCCAAGGAAAAACAACATCCAGAAGTGCTATTGCGATCCACCACACTGCTAGCCCAATCAACATCAGAATAACCATGCAACCTCACATTTCTAATAATGTATCTCAGTTTATGAGTGATTGTGCTCCGAATATATCTCAGAAGATTCTTGGAAAAAATCCGATGTATATGATGAGGCTCAACCATGTATTGGCTCAATGTGTTAACTGCAAAACAAATGTCTGAATGGGAGTTCACCAAGACCATCAATGCTCCTATGAGTTAAAAATACTCAGAATAATTTCCCAATTCAAGTCCAGCTGCACTACCACATAACTTCTTAAATCTAAGTTCCATCTGGGTAGTCACAAGCTTGCAATCCACCATCCCAAATATTTCCAATATATTCACAACATATTTTACTTGAGATAGGAAAATTTCTCCTGGATTTTGCCAGACTTCCAACCCTAGGAAGTAGTGTATCGGTCCTAGGTCCTTCTTCTCAAATTCAAAAGCCAAATAACTCTTAAATTTGTGAATGAGAGGGTCTGCACCTGTTAGAAAGAGGTCGTCCACATAAAGTACCAGAATGAGAGGTTTATCATTTTCAACCTTAAAGTAAAGGTTTGGATTGGCTTCACTTCTAGTGAATCCCAACTTCATCAGATAGCTATCAATCATCTCATGCCAATCTCAGGTGCTTGCTTCAATCCACAAAGAGCTTTCTTCAACCTGCATACATGAGATTCCTGGTCATGAACCTCAAACCCCTCGGGTTGTTCCACATAGACTTCCTCTTTGATCGAACCATGTAAGAAAGCGCTATTGACATCCATCTGATGTAGGTTCCATCCTTGTGAGGCAAAAACGGCTATGATCAAGTGGATGGTGGTGTATTGGGAACAAGTGAAAATATCTCATCGTAATCTACACCTTCCTTTTGAGAGAAGCCTCGAGTAACAAAGTGAGCCTTGAATTTTTCTGTACTACAGTCAGCTCCATGCTTGAATTTGAGGAGCCACTTGGAGGTGACAACTAATTTGTCCTGGGGTCTAGAGACCACATCCCAAACATCATTCTTCATAATTGACTCATACTCTTCATTCGTAGCATCCTTCCATACTTGTTGCTTCACGACTTCTTTGAATGATCAAGGCTCATTTTAAATGATAGTGCTCATGACAGTCAAGTATCCTTGATACCTGTTTGGCTTCTTGAATTCACGGAAATTCCTCGTTGGTGCAATATGTCTCTAGGAATCTTCGAGAGTCTCCCTAAGCCATGAGGGTATCCTCTTGGAGGGTGAAGGCTCATGAGGAGGAGGATATAAGGGATCCATAGGTTCATCAACATCAGGCATCGTTTTGTCTTCTTTCTCACCATGATTTTCGGTGTCAGCTTCTTTGTACTTCCTTAGGATAGGAAGGTTGTTGATCTTCCTGAGGACCATATCTTCATCGAAGGTGACATCATGACTTATCTCAACTTCCTTTTGACCAGCCACATAAATTCCATATCCCTTATAATTTTCACTATAGCCCACAAAGATTCCTTTCTTCCTAGATGCACCCAATTTTCTTATTTTCTCTTTCGACACATGAAAATATATGGGACTTCCAAAAATTCTAAATTGAGAGACATCAGGTTTCTTACCAGTGAACATTTATTTGGGAGTCTTGGAGTCCAATTCTTAATGAGGACATCAGTTTTGAACATACATAGCGGTATTTGTGTCTTCAACCCATAGAAACTTCGGAAGGCCTTGATCATGAAGCATGACATGAACAACTTATATAATAGAGTGATTCTTCTTTTCAACCACACCATTTTGCTCGGGGTGTATGGTGTTGTAGTCTCCCTCTTAATGCCAGCTTCTCTGCAACAATCTTGGAATTCATTGGATTCCTACTTGGTCCCATTATCAGTCCTCAATATATTGATTTTATTCTTGAATTGGTTTTCGATCAAGGCTTTGAAAGGTTAGAACCAGGTGAACACTTCATCCTTCTTCTTCAAGAAGAAGATCTAGATCTTAGATAATAATCATCCGTAAAGGTGAGATAATATAAGTATCCTCCCAAAGAGTTTACATGCATCATACTAGATATGTCATAGTGGATCAATTGCAATATATCTGGGCTCTTGCTATTATTTGAGGGGAATGGTCTCCTTGTAGGTTTTCCTTCAGCACATCCCAGACATACACCTTCATGCTTACTTTGAACTCGGGCATACCTGTCACCATCTATCTCACATCGAGTAGGGCTTTATAATGAAGATGAGCAAACCTTCAGTGCCATAGTTTAGATTGTAGAGATGTGTCGCAAGACATGGCTCCCAATGGACTTCCTCCAACTTGATATAAAGCATCAACCCTTAACCCAAGAGTAAAATCATCTTTAAATTTTCTTTTCCAAACACTTACCTTTCCATCAATAAAATCCACCTTGAATCCTTTGTCCTCCATGGCTAAAATAGACAGCAGGTTCTTATTGCGATCAAGTACATATGGTACTTCTTGCAAATGAATACTATTACCTTAATTCACTTGAAGGGTAACATTCCCTATTCCCTTCATAGGATAGGTGGCATCGTTTCCAAGGATGATCTCCAAATTTGTTTCCATTTCTATCATATTAGAGAGGGCTTCCTTGTATCTTATGAAGTGCCTTGAGGCACCACTATCAATCAACCAATTTCCCAAAGTGTCCGGAGGAGAGGCAATGGAGAGGGTCAATATAAGATAATACTATTTTTGCTTATTGTTAACAACATTTGGTTCTTCATACCTGGAGTTCCTTGATTTCTTGGAGGGTCGACCATTTCCTTGATGTTGCATTCCTTTTTCCTTTGCCATTGGACTTGCCATTCCTTTGATCGTTGTTGTTGAATTTGTGCCTAGAATGATTGTGATCATCATCATGCAATGTGTCCCTTGTATTTGGACACTCCCTTTCATAGTGGCCAAACTTATTGCAAACAAATCATCTTCCCTTCCTTCCATTTTTGAATCATGGTCTTCCTTGACTTTGCTTCTTTGACGCTGCATTTTTCTTCTTCTTGGCATGAGCAGAGAATGCAATGGTGTTGCTTCTATTAGAAGGCATTTCTTGCTCCACCATTCTAGTTTCTTCTTGAATGCATCTCGACATCAATTCTTCAAACCCTGGAATTCGATAATTATTGAGTATAGTGGTTCTAAATACATACCACTTAGGTGGGAGTCCTCCAAGGGTGGTGAGAGTAAGTTCCTTGTCAGGAATGACTTCTCCAATCGAGAGTATATCATTCTTGATCTCAATAATCCTCAAGAAATAGGATTTAATGTCCTTGTCCTTACCCTTCTTAATATCCTTCAACTTATTCCTGAGAAATAGAATTTGATTAGCATTACTAACCTTGAACATGCCAACCAACCTGTCATAGATCTCCTTGGAGGTCTTCAATTCAAAGATATAGGCCACTAGATGTTTGTCAATGGAATCCCTAATAATCTTCTTTGCTTTGAATTCAACCCTATTTTACTTGGTCTTCGCAACAACTGGTGCATTTGAAGAAGGTTCAAGGATTTTACCCTGCACATAGTCCATCACTTCTTTTTCTTCCAAGGTCAAATCAAGAGACATCTTCCATCCATGATAGTCAGATTTATCATGGAGCTTGCCTTCAGCTGGGAAATAGGATGAGGAACCCATTGAACTTTTTATCCTTGTCCAACTCTCTTTGGTGATTGCTCTTTCACTCTTGCTTGGGCTTTGTGTTCACCTTAGCTCTGATACCATGTTAATTTTAGGCAAAAATGGTATATTCTATGCTTTAGAGCAATTTTACTTCAATTTCTTTATTAGCTCGATATCAATATTCAGATTAGCAATCACATCAACATGATAGTAAAATGTAGATATAACATAAACATAAATAGTAGAAGACAAGCCAATACAAGAGGACACAAGATGTGGCACCAACCAGGGACAAGCCCCAATATGGGGAAACCCTTGATCAAATCTTCTTTTAGTCTTCAATAGTTCAACAGAGAGAGATAGTACAAATTACAAATCTGATAATTTATAACAGAAGCAAAAGAGCCCTAACCAGAAAAGTCATCGTTGTTCAACAGGGCAGGTTTGACCCTTAGCAAATCGGTGAACTTCAGTCAACTTCAGTCTCCAAACAGAAAGATAAAACAACCTTGAAAACAGTGAAATTCAACCCAGCCAAAGTCTGGTCAAACAACCCACCTGCAGTGAGCCCTAGTTGTAGTCAACGTTGGTCAATAGTCAACGTTTAGCCTCGATTTTTGTGGCCAAAAATGTGGTATGCCCAAATAGAGATAGCCCTCACAAAAACATAGTCAAAGGAGGTCAATGCATGCTGGTCAATGCTTGGTCAAACTATCCAAAAATTCGGTCTCTTGAAATTTTTCTCTCCTCAAATTTTGGCCTCTGGAAATTTCGCTCTCATGAAATTTTGCTCTCCTGAAATTTCAGCCTCTTGAAATTTCGGCCTCCTGAAATTTTGGACGTGTGGAAAGAGAGAGGCCCAAAAATCTATACCCAATCAATGAGGAGAGGGAGAAGTGTGAAGATGAGTGTGTCCAAATTAGGCTAAGTCACCTTCTATTTATATGAAATTTTGAGGATGAATAGACGTGATTGTTGGGCTTCTGAGCCTACATAAGTTTGTTAGCTGACCTTGACAATTTGACCATAATCAAAATAAATTCATAACTTCATTTGTACATGCCAGAATCAAATGATCTTTAGATCAATCCTACACCTCTCAAATAGAGGAATCCAAGAAAAATATCAGTTGTCATAAATAATATGACACTTGTGGAGTTTGGCCCTAGTTTCTATTGGAAATAATACTGAGAGGGGGGAGCGGGAGAGCGGCGGTGGACGGGAATCAATATTAAAATCAATAATTTTGCATTCCATATCAGATTAATAATGTTACTTAGTTAAGGGACATGCGTGTAACGCAACTGTGTCTAATGAAACTAACGTATATCCAGTAAACTTATGATCCAGTTAATTCATCATATGTTGATCTTTAATTAGTGCATCAGAACTTCCATAACCATATAAATAGTAACCAGTGAGTAAAACAGAATAGACATACACATAAGAAAACACACATGAACACCATGATATAAGGTGGAAACCCAATGCGGGACAAAAACCACCTGCTGTTGTTTTCTTTAATATAAGAAAAACCTGTTTACAATCTTGTACTAGTGCAGACTCATACCAGTATGCAGGCACCCACTTGTAGAAGGCTACCTTCTCTCATTCTCAGCTTCTACTAGAAGGGAGCTACAACCCCCTAGCTCTTGTACTAGCCAATATATTTACTAGTATGTAGGCGCCAGCCTACAAAAGGCTACGACCTTCTCTTTTCTTCCAGGGACCATGTTTCATAAATTTTCAGACTGGATCCATCAGTAAAATCAAAGCAAAAAATCAGTCACCACTACAATACAACCATCAACCATATCTGCATCATCAATCTCTAAATCACCCAACACTGAATCACTGAAACCCTGTCATTAAATCACAGTCACCAGAACATAGAGCAGAACCCATAACTCTGCAACAACCAATAGAACCAACAACAACCTCGAATATCAAATCTCATAATGTATATGCTACTTGGTTGTGTCAAACCAGGGCGTATACGCTCTTTCACCAAATGGAACCAGCATACAGATCTCAAAATAAATACTTATACCTTCGCTGCAATTTTCTACTTTAGATATACCCAGACCATCAGATATAAAGGATAAGACATGCACCAGTATTCAGATCTGAACTATTCCTAATCATACCATATAATGATAATGCATTTTAGTCTTCATGATCCTGGTCCATCAACCTTCATTCGCCACATAGGTGCATCCTTAACAAAGCATCACATACCCATCACTTGCATACTAGATCTCACACTTCATCAGATATTCAATACTTGAGTGCCTTGGCCTGATGACCTTCTCATCCTTTTATAGTCTTAGGCCTTGCTCAATACCATGGACCAAATCCACTTAGGATCAATACCTTGGATCCAATACCTGGGGTCAATACCTCGAACCCGATACCTTGGACCAATACCATGGATCAAATACTTCGGACCAAATACTTAGTTTTCCAAGGTATACATGCTTTTCCTCTTGTGAAAGTGCGTGTGTACGTATACACGACTTTGTATATAGTGAACCTGTGTGTATACGTGCCTTGGTCAATGGTGAACCTGTGTATACCTTTCTTTCTTCATTCTTTGCTATTTACCTGCTATACTGTGATCTGTCATCTGAGTGAGTTTCCATCAAGGACAATACCTGTATCATAATGCTAAGAATCTCCCCCTTTAGACTTGATGGCAACAACCACACCAATTCACTCTCCCCCTTTGACATCAAGGGCAAAGGGTAGACCAAGATATTATCTCCCTTTGATATACATTATGTTGTCCATACTCCCCCTAAGAACATGCTGAAATCTTTGATTGAGCTCCCCCTTTGTACATGCTAATATGTACCAATCTGTCCATGCTCCCCCTGAGCATATGCAGAGTTTGCAAAAAAATATTTTTCAAAAGAATAACATGACTCTACAACTCAACTAGGTGAGTGTGACTTTGCTATCACCAATGACTCATACATACATCAATCTCCCAACCAAGTGGGGATATACCAAATGTTTATACATGATTGAAATAGAAATTACATCATCCTTCCCATGCATAGTGGGGTTACAAATTACATCATATGACTCATGGGCCTTTAAAAGATATACATGACATTTTAAACACAGACCAAAGACCTAAATAAGACCATGATAGTCATCAACAGCTATCATACACCATATGAGCTGCACCATAAGCATTTCTCAGCAACATCAGCAACCTGTAACCTGCAATACCATTCTCTTGGCCAACCAACAATAAGTAGCAAGATTGATCATTTAGCCACATAAGCATCGTCACCAAAGACTTCTAACCATAATGCCAACAATGCATTATTTGAAACATATGCTCCCCCTGAACCTATGCCAACTAACACATACCATGACCGAACCATATCAGACTTATTTTTCTTGAGTCTGTTCTGCTACTTTTTCTTTAGAGCACCATATACGCGACTGTGCAACCTCTAACTCGCATATATACACGAATTCTCTTCATAATAGTTGCGTATGAAAATTAGAATGTTGAAGATTTACACTTTCATCTTCTCGTGGGTCTGTTATGTCTACAAACTGAGCTATGCCACATCTTTCTGACAATAATTCTATCTTCTTCAATACCTAGGATTGGGATGATGTATGCTCCTTTTGCTTTGGTGTCCGAATTTTGCTCCTGCATTCCTTTACTTTATGTCCAGACTTGTTACACACATAACATCTTACATGTTCCATATTCCTTTTATTGCAATCAACAACTTTGTGACCAAACATATTGCAAGAAATACAATATCCCTTAAAGTACTTGGAAACTGACGATCTTTCTGAGTGACGGCCTTGAACCATTCTACTTCTGCATCTTTCTGCAACATGTCGAAAGTTATGACATACATAACACTCAAAATTATTCATCTAAGAACATAACCGACTATCACTTCCATAGTTTGGAGTAAAAGATTTTCTTTGGTGGATTTCTTTCCTTGGTTATTGATGTGGTTGACCTCTTACCTCCTTGTTGAGCATTTCAGGTTTTGCATTAGAGTTCCTTGCCTCACCCTGAGAGCTGGATTTGCCTTCAACAGATTCATGAAAACCAAGACCAGTTTTGATAGCAGGGGATCTTTGACTACTAAGAATATCATCTAAAATCTTAGTACTGTATTGAAATTGTAACAGTTTATCCTTTTCTTCTAATTTACCTTTTAAGATATTTACCTCAACTTGATGTTTCTCTTCCTTTTCCAGATGTTGTTTTTTCAAGATTTCTGCAGCCTTTCTTCCTTCTTTCACTTGTTGCCTTAATTCGAGAACTTCATGTTCTTGTTCTTCAAGAGCTTCTTCTAGAGAGAGGATCTTATATTCAAGTCTCTATATTGTTATACTCCGATTATTCATTTCATTTCTTAATGATATCACTACATCCTACAACTGCTCTCTTACTCTGGTTACTCCCTCCAGTTGAATTTTCAATTTGGTAACTTCTTCTTCTTCTACGTCATTATTTTCATATGCCATGAGAATTTTAATTTCTTGATTATCTTCATCACTATTGGACAAGCCATCACTATCATCATGAGTATAATGACTTCTATTACTTTCTTCAGATATATTTCCTTTGTTATGAGGGCATCTAGCAGCGTAATGACCAACTCTACCACAGGAAAAACATTTGAAAGGTATCTTACCTTTGAACCTTCCAGAACCACGTTGAAGCTTCTTGACACAATTAACCTCATATTCATTTTCTGAAATGTATCCTGATTCATTGAGTTTTTCTTTTCCCTTTGTTGATGCTTTAAATGCAGCTTCTCTCATATCTAATGATCCTCCTTTTCTCATCTCAAAAGCAGTTAGGATTCCGTGAAGCTGCGTCATAATGATATTCTGCAAATCTTGTTTTTCTTCTATGGCAGACACTTTGGGTTCAAATTTAGCAGATAAGGATCTTAAAACTTTTTCAACTAAGGTAACTTCCTTCACCTCTTCACCCAGATTCTTCATACAATTGACAACCTCATCTATACGTAGAAAGTAACTAGCTATGCTTTCATCACTATGCATCTTAAGAGTTTCATATTGAATTTTGAGAGTTTGAAGCTTGCCACTTTTTACCTGAGAGTCTCCTTCATAGCTCAGAACAATTTTGTCCCATATTTCTTTGGCTGATTTGAGCTGCATGACCTTGACAAACTCCGATTTTGACAAACTTCCCAATAAAATAGTAACAGCTTTGGCATTGGTTTCATATTGCTTTCTACCTGTCGTATTGATCCAGATTTAAACGGGAACGCAACAAAATACAGAGATAACGATATACACCAAGATGCAGCGGAAATAATGCTTCATTTCATTAATGGAAAATACCGAAATATGCTTACAACCATAAATGGAAATAAACCAGCTAGGGCGATGGTAGCTTATCTCTAAGAAGAGATGTGCGGCTACATGCCTCTGAACTGTTCCAAACTGTATTACAATGAGGCTCGAAGGCCTATTTATTGTTGAGAAACAATGAAAAACCCTTCACATCCCGAAACCTAACCCTAGAAGATGAAACGCCAAATTGTTGGCCCCGTTTGGGTAAATTGGTATATCAATTTCCCGGGGTCGTAACTTTGGCATACGATCTCCGTTTGACACGTATGATAGCTCGTTAGAAAGATCTATCCGAGAACTACCACTTTGGGAAGGTCAAC
>APFE031715024.1:0-12751 GCA_000404065.3 Pinus taeda | reverse complement strand
GAAGAAAATTTCACTCTTGCCAGTAAAGGGACCAATTCCAAGGGTAAGAAGAGCATTGGTGGTGGTCAGCTGAGTTCTAAGGGTGAGAAGAAGAAAAAGGATCTTAGCAAGATCAAGTGTTTTTCATGCCACCAGTTTGGGCAATATGCTACTAAATGCCCTAACAAGAAGAAAGGGTCGAAGAAGGACCAGCTAGCAGCGTCTGCAGAGATAAGTTCTCTTCTCATTTTGAGGAGGGGTTTTCGCTCATCACCTGTATGGCGAGTTTAATGGCTACCAGTTTATGGTATGTGGACAACAATGTGTCCTATTATATGACGAGAAACAAGAAGTATTTCTAGCAAACTGT
Organism: Pinus taeda; assembly: GCA_000404065.3. Lineage (NCBI taxonomy): Eukaryota > Viridiplantae > Streptophyta > Pinopsida > Pinales > Pinaceae > Pinus > Pinus taeda. The sequence goes on along the minus strand of APFE031715024.1, from coordinate 12,402 downwards.
CAGAGAACATGTGATTTGATATCGAGATGAGATAGTACTAGTATAGCTCGTTTTGAAAGGGAGTCTGGAAACCCTCTATATCTCAGAGATGTTCTTTATGTATCAGGACTCAAGAAGAACCTCATTTCAGTTTCAACTTTGGAGGATAAGGGGTACAAGGTGACCTTCAGACAGGGAAGGGTTTTTATAAAACCCTCAGACTCCAAGGTGCTAAAGCAGATTGGGGTTAGGCACAACATCTTATACAGACTATAATTTCAGATAGCCGCAACACTGACTAGCAAAGGAGGTTGTGACTCAGGCAACGAGCTTGAAGAGTTGTGGCATAGGCACATGGGGCATTTTCACCATGCAACACTGAAGATTCTTGAAGAGATAACGACAAGGTTGCCACAATGCAGCATAGATCAACATGAAGTGTGCAAGGGTTGCAAAGTTGGCAAGTATACCAAGCCATCTTTTCCTAGAAGAGACAACAAGGCCAAGGGTATCTTGGACCTTTTCACTCAAATGTTTGTGGACCTTTCCCTATAGTATCCCTCAATGGGTACAAGTATTATGTCACCTTTATAGATGATTACTCGAGAAAGACTTGGGTGTTTTTCATGAAGAAGGATGAGGTCTTCTTGATGTTTCTAGATCTTAAGGCCGGTTGAGAACCAAACTGGCTGGAAAATCAAGGCGTCGAGATCTGATAATGTTGGGGAGTACACCTCAAACGCATTTAAGTAGTCGTGTGCCAAGGAGAGCATCAAGAGGAATTGACCACACCATATAATTCTCAACAGAACGGGATGGCAAAGCACAAGAACAGGGCCATAGTTGGTGTAGAAATTATGAAGTAGAGTTGCAACTGCTTATGAAATTTTCTAAATCACAAGACACAAACCTACTCTACCACTTCACAAAATTCAATTCACAATCTAGAACAAAAATTTCAGACATGCAATATGAAATCACACACATGCAACAATTATTTTTATCTGGGGAAAGCAATCTGCTAAAAAATCCAAATTTCTTGCATTAATCAGATGAATAGAGATGTAATACAATTTCTTTGCTCAATTGAGCTCACCCTGCAAGTGCACAACCCATCTCTCTGTTCACTGAAGGCCTCTGACCCAGACTTAGCCAATTTTTGCCTCTGCTTGAACCCCTATTTCCTTGTGTTGTTCCTTGAGGATTTAGGCCCCTATTAAATAGGAAATTCCTCTAATTCATTACGCAATTCCCAAGTATGGTCCACCTGACCTCATGCAACATTTGTACACTCAACTAATTTACAAATGTTGGTTAACTGCCTTGGAAACTCCATCACAATTGGGCAACTCGAATTCTTTGCATGCATGAGCTAATTATTAGCTGATTGATGAGTTAACTAAATGATCTCTGAGTTAGACTGATGTCCCATTACTTAACTGACCACCAACTAGTTCTATTAATAGTTAAAACTAGTTTAACCGATTACAACTAAATGAAATTAACTCGACCTACGCTCCTAAAATTTAGGAATCACTACATGCAACTGAACTTCATGTCCTTAACTTGAATTAACTGAGCTAGACTCCTCCTTTTTAGGAATCAACGCAAGCAAACTGAACTTGAACTCATTAACTCGAATTATGTGTTCTTAACTAAGAGACAAGAGCCATGTCACCTCAGTTAACTCCACCAAGTTGTCTGCTAGTGTGGAATTTCGAATTTCTTCAATTTTAATTAAGGCAAAATCAAAATTGAGACTTTGTTGTTGCATTTTCAACACTCCCTCTCAACAATAAAGGGATTATCAATCACCCCTATCCTGCACCTGTGGAATGTACTGCATGCAATACCTCTCACTATTGTTGTTGCTACTGCAACATCTGCAACTAAGAAGCATCCAAAAAAAACATTGAATCAACTGTGCCTGCAATTTTCTACTGGGAAAATTGTGTTGTTGTTGACTCTAATACTGAGCCTCCTGCTCTATTGTCAACATTGTTCTACACTCCTCAGTATCTGATTGGCACTGATCCTCCTGCTACTAGATATTGTGGGCCCCTATAGCAAGGTAATGATCCATGAGGAGAACGCCTAATTGGACCCTTCCCAAATTTCCACAACTCTTGGACTAAGGACCTGCATCACTCCACCTCACTCTTGGAGGTATAGTTGCATGCATGGTGAAATATGATCTGCTCATACTGTTGTTACTATTGCTCTGCTACTGCTTCCGTACAGTTGTTGTAACTACTGTAATAAAGAGTCCGATCTCCCCATATCCTGAAGTGCTAGCTTTCATAGGGTTGCTCCCTCTAATACTAGACTCCCTCTAAGTCTCGATCTCCTTATGGGAAATCTCGTTGATCACAACTCCTTTTTGTGTCACTAAACATTGGCTCATTGATTTGCCCACTAGCAGCCTTCTAGCTCCATTAAGAAGTATTCACATAGGGTCTTTTGGATCTACCCTAAACTAGGGCTCCATCAACTCTGCCTCCTAACAACTCATTAGTTCTTCAATGATCACTGTACATGAGGACTTCAATGACTAGTTCTAATGTGAATCCTGCCCTAATACCATGTAGAAATTAGCTCATTAGTTCTTTAATGATCACTGTACATGAGGACTTCAATGATTGGTTTTAATGTGAATCTTGCTCTGATAGCATGTAGAAATTATGATTTGGATTTGCAACTGCTTATGAAATTTTCTAAATCACAAGACACAAACCTACTATACTGCTCTACAGAATTCAATTCACAATCTAGAACAAAAATTTCATACATGCAATAAGAAACCACACACATGCAACAAGTATTTTTATCTAGGGAAAGCAATATGCTAAAAACCCTAATGCCTCTTGCATTAATTAGATGAATAGAGATGTAATACAATTGCTTTGCTCAACTGAGCTCACCTTGCAAGTGCACAACCTATCTCTCTACTCACTGAAGGCCTCTGACCCAGACTTAGCCAATTTCTGCCTCTGCTTGAGCCCCTACTTCCTTACGTTGTTCCTTCAGGAATTAGACCCCTATTAAATAAGAAATTTCTCTAATTCATTGTGCAATTCCCAAGCTTCCATAGGGTTGTTCCCTCTGATACTGGACTCCCTCTGAGTCTCGATCTCCCTATGGGAAATCTCGTTGATCATATCAATCTACCAATATTAACGACCACAACTCCTTTTTGTGTCACTAAACATTGGCTTACTGATTTGCCCACTAGCTCCATTAAGAAGTATGCACATAGGGTCTTCTGGATCTGCCCTGAACTAGAGCTCCATCAACTCTGCCTCCTAACAGCTCATTAGTTCTTCAATGATCACTGTACACAAGGACTTCAATCACTGGTTCTAATGTGAATCTTGCTCTAATACCATGTAGAAATTAGCTCATTAGTTCTTCAATGATCATTGTATATGAGGACTTCAATGACGGGTTCTAATGTGAATCCTGCTCTGATACCATGTAGAAATATGAGATTTGCAACTGCTTGTGAAATTTTATAAAGCAAAAGACACAAACCTACTCTACTGCTCTACGGAATTCAATTCACTATCTAGAACCAAAATTTCAGACATGCAATAAGAAACCACAACCATGCAACAAGTATTTTTATATATAGGGAAAGCAATCTGCTAAAAACCCCAATGCCTCTTGCATTAATCAGATGAATAGAGATGTAATACAGTTGCTTTGCTCAACTGAGCTCACCTTGCAAGTGCACAACCTATCTCTCTGCTCACTGAAGGCCTCTGACCCGGACTTAGCCAATTTTTGCCTCTACTTGAGCCCCCTACTTCCTTGCGCTATTTCTTCAGGAATTTGGTCCCTGTTAAATAAGAAATTCCTCTAATTCATTGTGCAATTCCCAAGTATGGTCCACCTAATCTCATGCAACATTTGTACACTCAACTAGTTTACAATTGCTAGTTAATTGCCTTGGAAACTCCACCACAACTGGGCAACTCAAATTCTTTGCATGCATGAGCTAATTTTTAGTTGATTGATCAGTTAACTAGATGATCTCTGAGTTAGATTAATGTCGCACTACTTAACTGACAACCAACTAGTTCTATTAACAGTTAGAACTAGTTTAATTGATTACAATTGAAATTAACTCAACCTAGGCTCTTAAAATTTAGGAATCGCTACATGCAACTGAACTTCATGCCCTTAACTCGAATTAACTGAGCTAGACTCCTTTTTTTAAGGAATCAACATAAGCAAACTGACCTTGAACTCATTAACTCAAATTATGTGTTCTTAACTGAGTGACAAGAGCCATGTCACCTCAGTTAACTCCACCAAGTTCTCTGCTGATGTGGAATTTCGAATTTCCTCAATTTTAACTATGGCAAAATCAAAATTGAGACTTTCTTGCTGCATTTTCAACAGTTGGAGTGGCAAAAGCCATGTTGCATGACCAAGGCTGCCCATGTTTCTTTTGGGCGAAAGCGTACAATACAACAATTTTCTTGCAAAACCAAAGCCCACACAGAGTGTTGGGGCAAGTTACACCAAAGGAGGCAATAACAGGGAAGAAACCGAATGTGTCTCAGTCATTTTCGCATATTTGGTAGCCTTGTATATTGTCGTATACCAGAGGAGAAGAGGAAGAAGCTAGGGCCCACAACAGAGAAGGGCGTCTTCATGGGTTACAACAAGATATTCAAGGTACACAAGGTGTACATTCCAACACACAGGAAGACAGTTATCAAGAGAGATGTGAAGTTTAAGGAGGATAGGGCTTTGAAAAAGTCCATAGAGCGTGACCAAGTCAATCTGTATGAGGAGCAATAGGCTCCCAAGCAGGAGGCTCAACCCACACCTCAGACTTCAGTTGTGCATGGGTAGTATGAGGATGAGAGGGACTCATAGATGCAAAAGCCAGTAGATCCCACTTAGGTAGTCACTCCCAGCACTAGGAGAAGGAGAACGAGATGGGTAGATCAGTTGATCTAGGAGGCACAAGAGCAAGTCGGTGCTCCAAGTACTTCAGTTCGACAAAGTAGACAGCCACAAGGGTACACGGGATACATGGTACTCATGGCAGAGTTATTGGATGACAAGCCTTCTAGCTATTAGGAGGCAGCCACTCAACAGGTGTGGAGAGATACAATGTTGGAGTATGCCTCCATGAAGAATGATGTATGGGAGGTCATGTCGAGGCCAAAGGGAAAGTCTGTGGTAGACTCTCGTTGGGTCTACAAGATTAAGCAAGATTAAGCATGGAGCTCATGGGAGTATCAAAAAGTAGAAGGCAAGATTCATGGCAAGGGGGTTCTTGCAAATAGGGGGACTTGACTATGACGAGACCTTTGCCCCAATTGCCAGGTATTCATCTATCACAGAAATTGCAGCTACACCAGTGCAAATGGGGTGGAAGATCCACCAAATGGACATGAAGACAACCTTTCTCAATGGGGTTGTTGAGGAGGAGATCTACATTAAGCATCTAGAGGGATTCGATACATGTAGCATAAATACACACATATGCTGACTCAAGAGGAAGAGACCTGGGTTTAGCAGTTCGCAATGGTTCAGCGTCCGGGAGAAGATCAGATTGAGTGAAGGCCGAATTGCTTTAGCTCAGAACTCAGTTGCGCAACTCCAGTTTGCATGTGCACACAGGAGGAGAGGATTTGTGTTCGCAAATGCGAGCAGACAGGCAAATCTGTGCAACCTTTTGGCAGATCAAGTGAGCAATGATCGGATCGATTTTATCTTGGAGGATTGATCAATTGCTTTCCAGTGATAAAAAGGGAGTTACCCTTGCTATAAAATTTTGAAGAAAAATCCTTTTGTTGAAGAAAATAATAAAAGGCACGCAGCGTTGCAGGTTTTCCCCAAAGTTGGGGTTTCCTGGGTATAGCTTGTGTTCTAGGGTTGATGTGCTTGTCTTCTGATTTATTTTCCATTGTGAATGTTAAAAAACTCAATGTATTTATAATTTAAGTTTCCAGTGTAGCAGTTGTTTGTATTTCTAGTAATTTTTACACAAGCATTCCAAATATAGGTGGATGGAGGTGAGCCTCTAATGCTCGATCATTCACAATTTGCCATCGGTTTATGTTACCCTAATTCAGTCAAATTGGATTGAAAGAGTATTAGTTTCAGCCCAACACTCCACTCCCTATTTGTTTCAGTGCATACATATATATAATAATATATATATCATTATATTGGGTCACCTTCAAAAGAGAAGAGGTGGGCATGCAATAACAAACTATTGGCATATCTATTTGAAGTTCCACTTTCCAATCTCAGGTTGGTTTACTAAGTAATCAATCAAGATGATTGAAGATTGTTTCTGGGTCCGGGTGTAACACTAACGCACTAGCCAGCATGCATATATTAAGCAAAAAGCGGCACTCTACTATCTATTGCACTATATTTCCATCAATCAAGATTGACTTTCGTCTTGATTTACAAGGCAAATTTTTTTTTGTAACTATAGCGAATCAACAACTCATTGTAGTAATTTGGGCGAGGCCAAAGATCAAACCTTCTAGCTTCCATTATTACATCAAAGAGTATATCCAACATTCCACAAAACAAATATACCAATAACTTATGACTTAGAAAGAGCTAAGATGTCCCAACCCCACAAAAGTAGGATCTATTCTAGGAGTCGCCTACAAATTCATTTGAATCAATTGAACTACAAGGGAAGGACCTACCCCACCATTGGTGTCACTCCATTATAGACGTTTACTCGTGCACCCCTCTACATAATAGTTGAACCGTTTTGAGGCTAACTTCAAAGGAGTATGGAAATCTATTTGGCGAGAAGTGAAATGAACAAGTTTTCAATTGATTTTGTGGTACGAAAAGATGTCCACCCGATCTATCTATTTGTATAGTTTTGAATCCTCCAATTCAATTAACACAACAAATCCAATGAGTCATCATGTTGGCCCCCACCTTTTCCCCTACTGCCGCTATTGGCTGGCATGGTTTCATATTGGAATGTTTGCCGGATCAAGAAACTTCATCTCTATATACAATACGTTCGACAAATCGTCAAATACCAATGACTCAAAACACATTTGTATCCCCCTTGTCCACACTAACCTAAGCCCTTCTTGAAGTTGCAAGCACATGAGTGATGATGTGTGTTTGCATGTGTCCACTACAAATTGAGACCTTTATATGGTGATGTTTTTGGTGGGCATGTCATTTCATCTTATGCATTCTACATTTGGCAGATGTGAAGAGACCCTTCTAGGCTCATTGAGCCCGAATGAGTGAGGGCCCCCGCTATTACATTTGTGTATGTGTAGCAAAGGTTGGTCCTTCATCTATCGACCAAATAGATCAATATATAGATATTTATATTTATTTTTCCTTCCAATAGCATATGTTGGATGTGATCGGAGGGTGATTCAATAATAATAGGTGGGAAAAAGGGCGGGCAAGAATGGGACAAGTTGTGGTTGATACCTTTTTACGTCTATGTGTTTGCTTGGAGGATGGCCTAGGGTGGGCCACCCACTCTTTCTTCATGGATTACCTAGCCAACAACATTTATCCCTATAGCACAAAGTACAAATGTTGCTCATATGTTCGTTGTTCTTTCGATGTCCTGTCTATACGAAGCTCCCTATATATACATTATAATGGACGAATGGAACCCACCCATTCGATTACAGTGACTATCCCTACAAAGAAGCTTATATCGCTGCGGCATCAAATGCGCCATTCAGTGTTGTTCTTTTCCTTTGTCATGCTCTAGCCTTATTCGTTTGTGATTTATACATACATACATACATACATACATACATACATACATACATACATATATATATATATATATATATATATATTGTGTTACTAGTAAGCAATGGGTAAGTAACAAAGCAACTGATATGAAGAGTTCTATTTATGTTCTTTCTTTCTTAAAGTAAGAAGACTATATCGATTAGGGTAGCAAGACCATAGAGAGACCACAGGGTACTTCACTTATTGAATACAAGTTTGTGTTAATCAAAGAAGTGTTAAGAAGTGGTGTGTTTGAATCAAAAGTGTGTTTAGGGCAACAAAAGTGTTTGTGTGTCCTGTCTATTTATGCACTCTTGTGTGTGAAACTATAGTCTACATGTCATTAGGGTAATTCGGTAGGCGCCCTATGGCGCAAACTCACAACACTAGTTGAACAAATTTTTGAGATTTCAGAGTAACCATGGAGTCGCTCGTAAAAACATCAATCTATGCCCTCAAGCTCATCACTTCTTTCAACACAAACTCACTAATAAATGCAATAAAAGCCAATTGAAATCCACTTCTTAACCCTCTTGGTGACAAATAAGTGAGACAATGGACTTCCTCCCATAGGCCTCCAAACATCATGTCTCTACGAGATCTCAGAGGCATTGTACTATACAAAGGACTACCCACTAGATTAGCTTAAGCAACCAAAGATCACAAACAAGCCCCTAGAGCTCATCTAGTATTGTACAAACAAGCCCCTTCCACTCTGGGTACTCTATAGAGAACATCATCAAGGTCGACATTAATCCCTTCGTAGTGATTTAAGGGTCAAAGGGTTTTTCCCCTCAACCTTATATATTAGGAGAGAGAATTCATTTCACTCTATGGTTCACCTAGGATTGTACAGCCAGGCCCTTATGCTCTAGGTACCCTCTATAGGACATCATCAAGTTCCACATGGACACCTTAACAATGATAGAAAGAGACAATGGTACTTCTTCCTCTTCCTCTACTATTATTTCCTTATTTGCAACACTGATATTAAAGTTGCACTAGGACCTTGCAACTCTTAGGGTTCTCTGCTGTATTTGGATCCTACTAGTCTCTTTTATTGTTGCGTATTTTTTCCTGATTTTGCCAGTGTTTCAGCTTTTAGGAGTGTCCTTTCCTTCCCATCATATTTAGCTTTTAAGAAACCCTCCCATAGTCAATTGATGACTTCTTGTATCCTCAAATCTCATTGATTTTTTCTTGATCATAATTGTATCTTGTAATCCATTCCGAGCTATTCCAAAAAATATTAATGTTTCTCAGTTTTCTTACAATTAATGGCAAATATGAATTTGTTCAGAACTAAGGAAACAAAACATACAGTTTTGTAAAATTTTGGAGACTACTAGAAATAATCACATTCAATCATGCCTTGCTATGTTTAATTTCTCACTTCGTTGACACCGATATGCTACAAAGACCATCAAATCATTAGTTCTTGACACGGAGACAAAATCCACTCTCACTAACAGACTTGCCGTGCTATCTTAATATATTAAAAGAAAAGGTCATAAACAATTATTCAAAATTCCTAGGTCGTTGTAATCACCAACAAAATGATAAGGAATTGTACCATGACCAGTAAATTCTAATAACAGTTTTGTGAACAATCCTGCTTCTAGTAATTATATTGTTCGCACAATTCAAAAGAATCCGTCTCAAAATTATCAGCATGCACATTGTTTCCATATTTCAAAACAACGGAAGCAATGTGACCTCATCTCAAAACAAACAATTTTAGTCGGATCACAACATTACATGTCATTAATTAAAAAAAATCCTAATACCACTTAATAGTGCAGTTTGAAAGAATGACCTGAAGTTCCTGCTTGGCTGCAGATACCAGGAGGACCTGTCCTCAGAAAAGATACTGACACTTGCTCTCAAATAGCAGTTGAATAGTCACATGAGAAGAAACCTGCAGTATACATCCAAGATAAACCTGAACAATACGAACTGGGTACTCGATTCAGCGCAGTTGCATAAAAAAATATTCAAATGGTGGTAGCATACAAAACTAAAGCTTTTAGATTGATTTTCAGATTTCCGGTGTACCGTGAAATTACAGTATTGTAATAGTAGATGAATGGACGGAGAGCCACAGCAAGAACAGAGACCCACAAAGTCTGTTCCACTCGCTTCAGGTTATGCACATAGAAGAGTGTAGCAGTAGCTGAATTAAGGGCTCACTTCCTCTTGAACATATTATCCCTCAACGGGTCCTGATAATTTGATAATATGAACATCAGCATTCGTGTTGTTGAGCTTGCAGCACTTCAGTTCCTCAGTCACCAATCCAAGAAGTAGAATATGAACCCCCATTTATACACCTCCAGATCCAAACCATTTCAACGGAGAATATCATGTGCCCCATGTTCCACAGGCACTGGCATTCACAAGTGCCTATATTCGAGCCTTGTGGGTTGCAGAACACGTCCAAAGAGAAATGCCAAAAAACAAACACTTTGTGTAAAAGCATTGTAAACTCTCCATGGAGGAGGTGATGATGGAACTCAAATTCAGAGACACTAAGACTAAAGCCTCCTGTTATACAGCTACATAAGAGTGAAAGCCCTAATGACAATGTCAAACCCTAAAGTCACTAACTCAATGTCCCTCTCAATGCTTTTTGAATACAGAACAAAACATATACTTTCTGGTTCCTAGCATGATTGAAAACACCCACGACAGCCACTCAGCTCGAGATAAGTCTCTCATGAAGCTCCTTAATCTAAATTTTAAGTGGAAACATCCCTTTCTAGAAGGCCTCAGCATAGCTCAGTATTCGTCCATCTCCCAATTAGAGCTGATCAGCCAACATCCTGCACAACCCATTTAACCTTAAAATGCACATTGTCCAATTCATGGAGTAGAGCAGAGGAGGACCCTGTCAGCTTCCTCTTATCAATCACTTCGTCTTAAAAAATTGGTCTGCAAAGTGAGCATTGAAGCAAAACCCCACAGAGAAAAATAGCAACAGCGTTACTTCCATATATATGGCAGCCAACGGGGAACCAGAATTCTCCTCGTTTACTCAAATCACAGAACGACAATTCCCTAGCCTGTCTCTCGGTTGCCCTTGTCTATTTAGCTGTTCATCTTTCTCCATTATGGCTTCAAAGTTCAATGCATTGGCAACGAATGTTTTGGGACCTGATTAAATTGTTCTGATCGATGCATTCCTTGGTAGCGCCACTCAGCTCATTAATCTGAACTTAACGTGTAAACATTCCGTAACTTAACGTGTAAACATTCCGTAGCTATAGATGTATATGGTTGACTATGTTGACTATAGTTGATTGTGTTGTCCATGTGAACCATGAAAAACCATGGTTGAATATGATTGAACTTGTTAACCATGTTATATTATAGTTATGATCCCATTAATTTAAGCTACATAAATCTCATCAATAAAAGTAGAATCAATTGTGTTGGGATTTTGAAAATATCTTTATTTTTGTGCAAAATAGAACCTAATAGAACTTCAAATTTAATTATATTAAATTTAAAATTTAATCATATCAAAATTTATAATAATATAACTTCAACACAATATAAATAAATTTATTATATTAATAATATATTATTAAAAATAAATTATTAGAGTTAAATAAGTACAAATTCACTATTTATAATTATTTTTTTTTTCAAATGGAAAATCATTACGATTAATTATTATAGCATTATGATTATAAAAATATATTTATATAAAATAATTAATAATATTAGAATTATTTAAACATATTTTGGTAAAAAGTTAATTATTTAATTGTGGAAACTAGATTATAGAACATATTTATGAATTTTGTATATGATTTGTCAAAAATTTAAAAAATGGGACACATTAAAATTTGTGGATAACTTCATACTCAAATCAATGGGTTTTTTGTTTAAAGTTCGTTGATATTTTTTGTTGTTATTACTCGTAATCCACCATTCCCATGATATGACTTGTTCTCCCTTGATATCCAATTATGTGTTTTCAGATTCCTTCCATGCCACTTTATGGTAAAGTAAGGGTAAACGTTTAAAGAAAAATTGGTATTCTTTAGTGGGGAGTTGAGACACAGTGGTATAAGTTAAAGGACCATACAAATTAACAATAATTAATTATATTAAATACGGAACATTGATTTATGTACTGGTATCAACCATAATTCTATAACAAGAGATAGTCATGATGATGTTATTTTAAACATCTACCACAATGTTGTATTAATAAGGAGAGAGAATATTTTGATTGACATAGTTGAAGTTAATAACAAGTCCACTCATCGTACTCCGCTCATTGTATTCCTGCAGCAAGTTTGTCAAGGTACTTGGCAATAACATGTTAAAATGAACGACTAATCCGATTTTAGATAAATAAGAATAAAATAATTCACAAAAATTAGAAAATAAATTTTTTAAGTTACACTTTTCTAAACTAAAAAAAATTGACATGTTTGACTGAATTAATAAGTAGTCAACTTGATACCCAATGCGTAATACTTGCCTAGGTGACATGGATAATAATTGGATACGAGGAAAGTTGTCCCCAATTCTTTTTATCATAGTAACTAGTGTGAAGCACGAATTCTTTGATACCACTCTAAAAGTAAAATTATGTAGATCTTGATGCCACAATGTAGATACCTACCATTATATTTCACT
>APFE031715022.1:0-11013 GCA_000404065.3 Pinus taeda | reverse complement strand
TTTCCAATTGTCGATGATATTTTGGGATTGCTGTCAACCCATTTCCCCCAAAAACGTCATTTAGGGCCTCCAAATGGCTCCTCAACTTCAAGACCTGAAAATTGCCAAAAATAAAGAGTGCCAAAACAGGAAAATGTGTTGCAAAATAGGAAATTGTGCTGTGAGTCAGGTGGAATAAGTGGGTGGCAAACGATATCCATCTGGATCAAAAGGCTTTCCAGTGATAGGAAATGTATCTGAAACTAATAAACAAACTAGATCTAGGGCTTCAAAGAAAATCAGAACTGATTTTGTTAATTTATGAGCATTTATGTAGACTTACAAAAAGAATATAGAATATTTTTCAGGGTGTTAATAATGCTTCTTGTACCTTATAAGCAAATAAGGACATCACCCACAAAAATGAGATGAGTGACCTGAATATCTTTACAAAAAATAATACCCTTTATATCTCTTGTGGACTTGTGAAGGTCCATGAGTTTTTTGAGAGCTTAAGTTACTCATAGAAAAAGTAATGGGCATAGGGGGAAACCTTGGTGGAGACCTCTAAATGCATTGAAGAATATGGAAGGTGTGCAATTGATGAGAGATATGAATCAAAATAATTGTATACATCCCATAATCTAGTTCACAATTGAAAGAGACATACCTATCTAAATGAGAACAAACATGATTAAAGTCCAATACACATTGTCAAAAGATTTTGAAAGGTCCAATTTGAGGAGGATTGCATCAGATTTTGAGATTTTTTTGTGATGCATTACTTCTTATGCAATTGCAACAACATCTAGTATATATTCCAATTTTGGATGAAACCAAATTGTTTTCGTCATATATATGTGCTCAGTATAGGTTTAATACTTATGGAAATGATCTTGTAAATGATAGTGCAACATGAAATTGAACAATAGTCTCTGAAAGGAGAACCTTCTAGTGTCCTTGGAACTAGACATAGAAGGTGGAATTCATGGAGCCCAAGAATTTCCTCTGTTCTTTGGATTCCTGGACCACCTTTAGTAGATCAACCATTAAAAGGTCGTAAAAACGCAAATAAAATTCGAATGGGAAACAACTTTTCCCTGAACTTTTGGATTTTTGCATTGATCTGCAAGTATCTTAGATTTAGAAACATCCTCTCACAAAAAAACATTCATTTCATTGTTTATTGAAGAGGGTAAGAGGAGGACCACCTTGATAACTTCTTGGATTGGAAAACCCGGAGGTGCTTGAAAAAGGGCTTAAAAGAAACGAGTTCCCACCTCCACTTTCTCCTCAAAAAAATCCAGAGAAGCTCCTTTTTCAGATTTTTTTTTTCCATATAGTGTTCCTTTGCCTTTTTTTTTTTGCATATTGATGGAAATAAATGGTATTGTTATCTCTAGATTCAAGCCAAATTGCATGGATTTTTAAATGCCAACACTCCTCTTCCAAGAGAAGAAGTGTATGTTGTCTTTTTCCAAGGGAGTGTAATTCCTGTAGACAAACGCTGAAGATAAGGAGTTGTGTAATAACGAGTTGTTTAAATCAAATAGCTTCTTTTCCACATCCATTATTTCCTTGTCCAAATTTGCATGATGGATTTTTACCCAGGTTCTAGAAACCCACTTCATTTCCTGGAAATTGTCCATAAAGTGGGCCATGTATGTAGAATCCTCTCGGGATACCAAGTGAGTCCAAGAAGAGTGGATGAGTGTTTTATAGTCCTCCTCGAGTAGCTAGGAAGGGTTAAAGCGAAAGGGATATTTTTTTCAGTTTCCCCTTGGGAAGATATCTAGAAGGATAGGTATGTGGTTAGATAATTCTCTTGTCACTACAAATGATTGAAATCACATATTGAGTTCCATAGGAAATTTGAGCTGAGGAATCTATCGAGTCTCTTAGAAACTTCACAAACATCTAATCAACCATTTCTCCAAGTGGGTAAGAGCTTGATTGGCTCGATATCAATCAAATGTTCATTTGTTAATAGGTCCAGAAAGAAATCACTTTGAGGATTCGGTCGAGGGTTTGGACCCCATACCTCTCTTAGGGAAGTCGTGAAATTTAATTCATTGCCCAATGTGGTATTAGGATCTGTGAGGGTGCCTATTGAGACCAAATCCTCCCAAAAAGAGATTTGATCAATGTAAGTACTATAGACAATAAGAACAAAGAGATCATAGTATGCATTCTTGATGTTTAATTTTTGAAGAATAATGGAGGACAGAAACAAAGAGGAAATCATTGAGCAATTGGGCACCAACCATGGATAAGTCCACATGAATAATCATTTGTGTCTAAGTCACAGAATGACCAATTCTTCAAAAACCCTCTAAATACTTTAAGGCTCTTTCTCCAGGGTGTTTAATTTTTGTAGCTACAGTTAATCTTCATAATTAAATTCTTTCTCTTGTAATGTAAGAGAATTCGTAAGACATGTCATTTATGTCATTTTGATTTAGCCCTTGGAATAATTGATATAAGACACATTCTTCATGTTAGATTTAAAAGAGAAATTTGCAAAATTTGATATTTGAATTTTTGGCTCCAAGAAAGTCAAGTCGGACCCGGTGAAGAGACACACCCATTCGTAAAGGCATAACATCTATATAAAGGCATTCAATCTCCTCCGTAATAGCACCATTTTATCTCATCACAAGAAGACAAGTTATGGGCATTTAAGCGAAGGATAAGAAGGACGAAGATGTCTCTCTCTCTAGCTCGCATTTTTCTCTCCAAGAACTCACACGTGTGACCTTTTTAAGCTACAATTTCTGGATAGGTTGAATTTTTGGGAAATTTTCTAGGAAGGCCAAAATTATGGAAAGCTTCTAGGCAACATATTCAGGGTGGACCAAAATTCTAGGCGGGTTGATATTCTGGGGAAATATTAGAAGGTCGAAATCTTGAAGAGAAAAAAGTTTACTTGGTTTGGCTTGACTTGAGGTTTGGAGACTAGGTTTGACCATTAGCTTGTTGGCATAATTAATTAGTAGCATTAGATGTATCTCTTGTTGAACTGGAGAATTTCTCTAAGAAAAACGTTGCTAGGTTTTTCCCCTAAGTGGGTTTTCCCATAGTAAATCTTCTCTTTTTTGCATTGTGATCTCTAAGTTCCTTATGATTTATGGTTGAATGTATGAAGTGTAGTTGCTTAATGATAAATTGGAATTGTTAAAAGAACTATATCATTAGAAGTGATTATCAAAAATTTCAAAAATTTGTGCTTGTATAATATTGCACTTGAAAATCAACATGATATCAGAGCTTTGGTGACGAAAAGGACATTGAGATCAGTCTTGAAGAAGATTGGTAAGAGATCACTCTTGAAACCCTAGATATATTATCTATGTGTTTGTCTATGATTGTGGGTTCCCACATGAAGGTTGAAAACAAATTAGAAGGAGCTATAAAATTTAGGGCTTGGAAGACAAGGATTGATCTTCTCCTTGCAAAAGGTCTCTTGGGTATTGTAAAAGGAAAGGTCATTGAACCATAAAAAGATGAAGGGAAAACAAAGTTTAAGAAGGATGATATCACAATTATGAGCAGCATTGTGGACTTGATCAAGGATACCTTGTTTCCCTATGTTTCAAGTCTTAAATCTTCAAAACATATTTATGATGCCCTAACCGATCTGTTCATTATCATCAATATTGGTCAAGCCACGAGTTTGAAGAATGAAATTCGCGATGTTAAAATGACTAGGAATGATAGTACAACCTAATATTTTATGAGGATATATCTACTAAGATATCAACTACAGGCAATTTAGGAAGTCATTTATGATAAGGAATTAGTAACTACAACACTTAAAGCTTTACCTAAATCATTGGATTCTTTTGCAGCGATAATTTGTGATAGGAAAGATGCTCCAAAATTTGATGAACTATGGGCCAATTGCACTCAAGAAGAATCAAGGCTCCTATTAAAAGGAGAGATTCAAATATCTGATGAAGGAAAATCTCAAGCATATGCAACACATTTAGAGAAAGGTGTAGGAAGAAATAAGTTTGTTTTTCAAAGAAGAGGTGGAGGGAGAAGAAATGAAGGAAGAAGACCAGAAGAAAGAAGATCTACCCCTCAAGGAAAGAGATACATATCAAAGGTTTAATGTCATCAATGTCACAAATTTAGTCAATATAGAAGTGATTTCCCTTAAAAATCAAGTGATAGGAAGTGAAAAGAAAGTAGCATGCCTCTACAACAAATTTTGAATAAATTCTAAAGAGACCAAAGAATGAAAGTCCAAGTAATAAAGAATCCTTCTATTTTTATGCTCTCACTGGTTTTGTTGCAGATAGTGAAGACTTGTGGTTGGTAGATAGTGGTGCCTCAAGGCACATGATGGGAGATCAAGACAACCTCACTAGTCTGTTGGAAAGAAGATAAGCACAAAAGGTGGAACTTGGAGACAACAACAATTATTTAGTTAAAGGCATTAGAAAGACATACATTGAACTAGAATCATGTGATAGCGTTCATATCAGCAATATATTATATGTGCCAGGTTTAAACAAGAATTTGGTTTCTATTTCATGCTTGTAAGATAAAAGCAATAAAGTATCATTTGTTGATGGTAAAGTTCTTGTTTGGCCCAAAGGCTATAGTATTGATTTTGCAAGAGTAATTGGAGTTCGTGGAGGAAGATTGTATAGACTTTTGAAACAACCCACATGTTATCACACTGTAATTACCTCTAGGCTGAGAAAAGGTTTTACAGGGGTAACCATAAACCTCTTTAGGCTAGAAACTTGTCTTTTCTAACCGAAGGGGGCTCCCTCACTAAAAAAATCTATAGATATATAACACTGGAGTTCACGAATGAACGGAGAGATTTTGGGCGAGGAATGGCAATGGAGCTATGGTTTCTGAACTAGTTTTCACCACGGATTACTGGACTGGCTGACCTCTCTCTTCGCCTGGCCCCATAACTATCTCCCTAACCTCCACTGTCGCCGACTGACCACCTTCCTACCACTTTCCCTGTTGTTACCCTCCCCGGGTTGTTACTTACCCTCAACAGTTTCCGATGGCACATTACATTGGACAGTTTTTCCCTTCACTGTTTCATCTCTTCTCCGACCACCTTTCTGTTTCCACAGGCAGCTGTCAACAAAAGGCTATGACATTTATGGAGGATAACTTAGACTATTCTGTTGACTCGTCGAAAGGAGAGCTCATTTGGATGGAAGCTAGGACCACCCTCGAAGGTTTCTTCTCATTTGATAACAAGCTCACTGAGGAAATTGGTGCACTCCCTCCCATTTCCAACCCTCGGTTTAAGTTTGTCTCATTGTCTAAAGACACACCTGTCGACCCGGAGCTCGTCTCATAGCCATTTCCCCCTCGTACCTTGGCTTTTGCTGGGCTTCAGGCTAGCCCTGTTAGCATACCTCTTGGTGCGGCCACAGCTTCGCTCCCCTTCTCATCTGGTTCCATCAAACCCTTGCCTAATCCTCCTTTGACCCCAGCCTCTCTGACTTCCGCTTATTCCTATTTTCTTACCCCGGCGGCCCCCATACAAGGCAATTTCACAGGCATTGGTACCTTTCCGGGGTTTTTTGCATCCACTCTGACTGACCCTGCTAGGGTATCATCTTCTCTAGCACAACAGACTTCGGTATTACTGGCTACAAGGACCACCGGGCTTAGTCAAGGGGCTAAGAGGAAGTGGAGCTTCAAGCTCAAGCAGTGTGAAGTCTTCTTCAACTTCTCAGAGGACACTCCATTACTGTATTCAATGGAGTCGTTGGAGCGTGTCCTGGTGGGTCGAGTCTGAGGTAGACAATACAGCATGGAGTGCCTACAAAAATGGACCATGGAGGTCTGGGGACAACATCTCAGCGACCCCCCCAGAGTACAGACTTTTGTAAAAGGTTGGTTTGCGATGCGTTTCAATTGCTTAGCACACACCAACTAGGTCCTATCGACAGTCTGGAATATCGATCAAGCCCCTATCCTGCTTAGGCAGTGGACTCTGTTATTCGACCCAGAGCAACAAAGAGTGGACGCTAGACCTATTTGGGTTTGTCTTCTGGGTCTCCCTTTCCATTTCTGGATGGAGGACATCTTCAGGAGGATTGGGAACGCTCTTGGAGACTACCTCGCATATGATGCCTCTTTCGTGACTACAGGGCGCATGGCATTTGCTCAGATCCTGGTGCATATGGACCTTTCAGATAGTGTTCTGGAGCACATTAATATTCATGGAGGAATATTACCAGACGAAAGATCCTGGATGACAAGGGCATCCCTTCCCGGTGTCGGAGGTGCCACAAAGTCGAGCATGTTTTTAAAGATTTCCCTCTCAATGGCACCAGGAAAATAGGAGTAGAATACAAACAACAGAGAGGGTTTCTACCAAGTGGAATAGCCACAGTTCTCAAAGGAATTGCCTCGGCAATCCGCCTCGCATATCAGAAGGACTGGATCTCACTTGGCCCCTCTAGCATCGACTGCACCTCATGCAAAACCCTCTCAAAAGAAGTGGGGAAGACCTCCTCTTAGAACTCCACCTCTGTCTTCTGATCTTGCTCGGTCTGCCTCTGGAGACTCCTTCGACTCGGGTATGAGCACCCCTCTTTCATCTCCTTCACATTGTTGTACTTTTGTTAGTAGCTTTTTTACATCGGGAATCTATATTAATTTGGGTCATGGGTCGGTTACACCCGCTCCCCCTTCTCAGGTCTCTTATGATTTCTCTCCCTCCCTACACATCATCGCCCCCACCTCTTCCCCTCGTTGGCGGACCGCTTCCCTTTGTCCTCCCCCCCCCTACTGCTATCATCTCTATTCCGACGGGGTATCAGACCAGCTCTAAGGCCAAGAAACTTGCTGCGGATTTCATTGGCCTGGACCTTTCCTCTCCCTCCCCTTCGCAGAAGCTCCACCGTGATCGTCCCTCTTCCACTTCCAGAGCACAATCTCAAGCGGGCGATGAGATTGTTGCTGGTAAACATTCCACTATCCCTGGAGTCCTTAGAGCTAGAGACACCCCCTCGAATCCCCCTCCATGAAATTACTCTCCTTCGACTATCGTGGGCTTGCTAGGCCTGAGAAAAAACTAGCACTTCGTCGGTTAGTACAATCCAACCATCTAGATATCATTTTCCTCCAAGAGACTCTTGGCCCCATATCTAACATTTCTAGAATCCTGGAGAACATGCTCCCGGGGTGGAAGTTCACTGGTCTTGATGCTATGCGGAGATCAGAAGGTATTGCCTTCGGTTATAATACCAGGTCAATAAAACTGATCAATTTTTGGGATGGAGCTGGACATATTGGTGCTGATATCCTTTCAGCAGGCCTTGGTATGATGTTCAGAATATATAATATATATGGGCCATGTCACAACAGGCTAGATTTTTGGGAAAACCTCCTTGGATCGAAATCCTTCTCTGCTGACCACCTAATTTTGGGTGGTGATCTCAATTTTTCTGTCAGTCACTCGAAGTCCTGGGGCCACCATGCACAAAGAGATATACTCTCAGATTATTTTTCTTCCACACTAGACACTGCCAGCTGATTCACATTCCCTCGGCTAGAATACAACCTACCTGGCGGAACAATAGGACTGGAGAGGACATCCTTGCTCGCAGATTGGATCGCTTCCTTGTTAAAGAAAAACTACTAGACTTGGGACTTGGTCTTAGACAATGGGTTGGATCTGGAGGGATCTCAGATCATCTCCCCATTTATATGGAAATCAATGGTGGAAGATCCAAGCCCAATGGACCATTTAAGTTCTGTTCAGCTGGGCTAAAAGAAGCTTCCTATATCAGCATGGTCTCTAACTTCTGGAAAGCCAATCCTCCGGGCGTCGAGGGCAACTATAATAAGGGATTCCTGCACAACCTCTCAAGCCTGAAGAGACTGTCCAAGCAATGGGCACACCAAAAGAGGACACAGTATGACCTACCTCTGAGACAGATCGAAAATTGTCTGTCGCTTTTCGAAAATTAATAGGGAGGCCTTTACACCTTTGTTGATCATAAGGACAGGATAACTTCCCTATATACCGCTAGAGATAACATACTTAAAGCCCGTGAGGAAGTCTGGCGGCTCAGGAGCAAGGCGATTTGGCTAGAAGAAGGGGATGCAAACACAAAATTCTATCATAATTTTGCAAGTGGCAGAAAGGCTATCAATATTATTTGGTAGCTCCCGAACAAAGATGGATGTACGACTACCACTTTTCCTCAGTTGGCCTCTCTTGCATCTTCTCATTTCAAAAGAACTTTCAAGGCCCCTCGAGAAGTAAATCTAGCAGAAATTATCAGGGTGGCCCAGAATTTTCCTTGGTTCGTACAACAAGAGGAGGAAGAGGATCTTATCAAGGAGATTACCCTGGAAGAACTGGAGGCTACATTGAAGTGGTTCAAGAAGGACAAAAGTCCTAGGCAGGATGGCTAGACCATAGAGTTCTACTTGGCCTTTTTTGACCGAGTAAATTGGCTTTATAATTTCATTAAGTGGATCATGAGCTGTATCTCTAACATATCTTATAGTGTACTGGTCATGGCAGTGCTTCCTCATTTTTCATCTCGGAATGGGGTCTTAGACAAGGTTGCCCTCTATCACCCCTTCTCTTCCTACTTGTCATGGAAGGTCTCAGCCAAAATATAATGGTGGAATACAGAAATGGAAAACTACAAGGTATCAAGATCACAGACTACTGTAGGCTCACACATCTTTTCTTTGTGGATGATATACTAATATTTCTGAATGGTAGTATTGGGGATCTGACCTATATCAGATCCATTTTCACATTATTCATGTCGACAACTGGTATGGAACTAAATGAGCAAAAATCCACTCTAACCGCGACTGCTTGCACACATCATGAGATACACTTTGCTCTCCAATGTTTCAGATTCACACTGCTAAGTCTTGCTGAAGGCCATAAATATTTGGGATATAAGTTAAAGCCACTGGGGTACAGAATTTTTGATTGGGTTTGGCTCATTGCCAAATTGGAAAAAAGGCTTAATACTTGGTATCACAAATACCTCTCACGTGCTAGTCGCCTCACCATCATTAAGAGCGTATTAGAAGCCACTCTAGTGTACTGAATGTCCCTGTCCTAGATCCCCCATGGTATCCTCTCTAGAATCCAATATATTTGTTGTAGATTCCTTTGGAGGGGCTGCCAAATCGGCCGGACTTTTGCCTGGGTAAATTGGGAAGCTTTGATTTTGCCCCAAAAATGGGGCAGCTGGGGACTCAAAAAACTCGAGGACTTCTCTATTGCCCTAGCTACAAAACTTGGTTGGCACTTGCTCACAGGTAATAGCCTCTGGGCAAAGGTGACTATATCTAAATATATCGCCCCACTTAGACTCTGGACTAGATCAGGAATCCTACCAGGCATCCTACAAGCATTTCGACTATTTGGAAGGTTGTTATCAAGGCCCTGGGTCCCATCAGGACAGGACTCACTTGGCGTATTCATTCAGGTCACAATGTTTGGGTTGGTATCGACCCGTGGATTGGTTGTGGGAACATGCATAGCCTACCGGCAAACCTTATCCAGCTACTCCATGATCAGAATATCACTCGCATAACTCATATAGCTGATAAGGAAAACTCCTCCTTCCTACACCGGGCCTGGAGATCGGCACAACAGCTCAACATTCCCCCACATTGGCATAATCTATGGGTGGAGTACACTCAAACCCTTTTTGAAGCCCATATCTACATAATTGAAGAAGAAGATGAGATTGTTTAGGCCTGGTAGAAATCTTGTAGATACTCTCCAAAAGCAAGATATTTGGTGCTTGCTGAGCTGAGGAAGCCTCAAAATCTGGAAGGCTGGTGGCAACATCTTTGGAAACTGAAGGCCCCCCCATGATCCAGACTACTTATGTGTTGCATCCTTCAGAATAAAATACCAACTGGGTACAATCTTATTAAGAGGGCGTAATATGGTCCCCACTGGTTTCACTTATGTAAAAGAGACAATGAATCTGTCATTCACCTCTTCCTAGAATTCTTAGAAGCTCACCATCTATGGGATCTTGTTATATCGTCTCCTGCCCCTACTAGCTCCTGGACTGCTGCATTTGTCACAGAAGCATGGTACTCTTGTTTTTCCTCTTCTACCTCTCTCAAACAGCGCAACCTCTCGCTCCTGATCTGATGGGCTATATGGATCGCCCGCAACGCCCTCATTTTCTAGAACCTCTCACCTCGATGGTCTATTATTGCAACTAGAGTTCTGGCTGATTACGCTCTCATCCTCGACAACCCTCCTCCTCAACGACCCTGTGTCATTACCCCCGAACTTATAGATGACAGAAAGCCATGGGCATATTTTGATGGGGCTGCCCAGGATATGGGATGTGGGGGGGGTTATTTTGCACATCATAGCACAACACTCATTTAGTCTACCGATAGGACTCAGGAGGGGCACCAATAACTTTGTTAAGCTATCAACAACAAAATATCTCACACAATTTGCATTGGAGAAAAATTGCAGAGACCTTCAACTATTTGGAGACTTCAAAATAGTTTGTAACTGGTTAAATAGGAATACAAGATGCTCTACATACATTCTAAGTCACATTTTGGAGGAGGCCTTGAGACTGATTACATATTTCGACTCTTTTACTTGTAATCATATTTACATGGAGTGGAACACAGCAGCTGATGGCCTTTCTGTTAACACTCAGGTTGTTCCCTGTTTCCTAAAGGGAATACGGCCGAGGTAACCACTAACCAATCTTGTAGCCACAGGTCCTAGCCTACCAGTAGCCAGAGAGGGCTCTCTTTGTAGTTTTAGCTTTGTTTGATGAGTGCTTTAGACTAGTTAAGATGCACTGTTTGTTTGAATTTGGTGGGTTGGTGAATTCCTTTAGAACTAAAATATAGATTTACAGGATAGTTTGTTCCATTGGGCAATGGAGTTGAGATATTTGTGCTCTTGAAAATGGATCGGTGGAGACAAAGTGTTGTTGCAGAGCAAGTTAGGCATGTGTGAAAACAATATATCAAATTTGTTGGTGGAAGTGGGAATTTAGTGAGTGAAAGGCA
>APFE031715020.1:7366-36247 GCA_000404065.3 Pinus taeda | reverse complement strand
AGCTAGGGGGGAGATTCTAGTCCTAATAGATGAATCTCATGGTCAGGTGGACAAGAAAACAACAGAGAATCCAGGTGAACCTCTGAGGAGTCCTTATCGCTGGGAAGAGACCAGGTAAGTGAAGAAAATCACCTGGATAATCTGTTAGATAATCTGTTAAATAATATTTATGTGATCTGTTTGGAAATGGGATGTAGAGGTTTGGTTTATTTCCTACGGTTAGCAGAGGATTGTATGATGAAAATAGTTCTATTTCTCTTCTGTTAATGCAAGTAAAAAGAACAATAACTAGGGAATATTTGCTATGCAAAAGCAATCTTGAATAAGAAATCTAGAAACAGAAGTTAAAGTCTATGGTACTAATCAAATAAACACTTCAAAGATAGTGAATACAATCATAGGATGAAAATTGAATTCTTAATACTACAGCTTGACAAACAGAAAAGAAAATAGCACATTTGAGAACTATGAAATGACAAGTGTAGCCAGTTAATGCTTGAAAACGAAAACAAGCGCAAGTAGAATTTTATCCTTTTATAAAATTCTTGTTTAAATTGAAAAGAAAGCTACCATGCTCTTAAAAAAAGAAAATAATAAAAAGCTTGAAATGAATGCGATTTTGGGTTGATACTTGAACTCTAGAATCATCGCAAATTTCTAGCTTGCATATCAACCAAGATAGGCCAGACAGTAATTGAGTTGGATTAAACTCTTGGAACATGCAACCCCACGACGAAGTTGCATAGGAAAGGAAGTTCCGAGCCTCTCTAGAGGATCTCCTACTATAGTAGTATAGGAAGAAACCCTATGGTAGTATAGGAAGAAACCCTATGGAAGTATAAGAGAAACCCTATAGTAGTATAGGAAGAAACCCTGAGAGGGTTTCAACGGCCAGATATTTCAACCAACAAAAGGATAGAAGGATGACTCATTGCAGCGCTTGAGGGAAACCGAGAGAATTTTCAACATAAAAGAAGGACCCAGGTGCTCATATGAATAAACGACCTTTTTTAGAACAGAATTTTGTTGGCATCTAAATACCCTGACTTACTGTTTCAAGTATAATAACATGCGTAATAGAACTCTGTACATCCAGATAACAATAAGAGTGAAACTACAATACAATAGTAGTGTTTCAGTGCTCAGAATGTAAAACGACAATTAGATTTATCATTTGGAAACAATTATAAAACTCAGAAATTTAGTTCAAAACTTCATGCCGAAAATCTTTATGGACTCAGCTTAAGTCCAAGTATAAATTAATTAACCAACACTTAGTCCTGGCACAAGGACTCCTAAACTGGTAAAACAGAAACTTAACCAACGATCAGAATAACTTGCAGGGGCTCGACCCCAGATAATTTACAACAGTTTACAAATGGACCCAAGAAATTGTTCACATAATTACAATTGAACTAGGTCTAAGGCGACTCAAGCCGAAAAATGCATCCATGTGGCCAAGCCTTAGGCCAAGACAACCGCGGCCTCAAAACCCATTTAACAATGAAGTAAGGCCACAGAAAAATACTGCTCTAGGCTCTTAGGAACTATCTTCATAATTGGAACCATAGAAAAAATGAGAAAGGTCCATAACACTTGAGATGGCAACTCTTATACATTGCACTCTCCATGACAAGTTTGAACCAGAACCATAGATGCTTACTCGGGGGTCCGCGCAGGAGGTAGACAGTCTGAGAAGCCTTGACCATCCCTTAATTCGAGCCAGCACTCCTTGGCTACACCCATTCCTCTTTCATTCCAGAAACAAACAAAGGAAACTGTTACAAATCATGAACTGTGTATTGTCAATGAAAGGATAAGAAAAGGAAGCAAAATGAAATGTGATGAATACTTACCCAAATCGCAAAAATCTCTGGACATTTAGACAGCCCAGCCATTGAACTCAAACCTTGAGTAGTAAACACAATATTGCAGACAGTTTCGGCGTAGTGATAGGCGGAGTGGAGCTGGAATGAGCGCCAAGAAACAATGAACAGAATGAAGCATACCACTAGAATAAAGGAGAGCAAAAACCTCAGATCAACGTTCAGCCCTTGGATCTGCCGACCCAAATCCTTACCGTTGATGACTAGAGGAGCCCAAGGTGCACAATAGCCGATGGTACTCCTACCCTTGCCACGCCGCGATGACAGAGCAGGGAATAAATGTTAATCCAGGTGGAAAGTGCAGGTGAATCCATTAGTGATGGTGGTACTATGACTCTTTAATGCAAATTACCATCATACTATCTGAAAGTTTTCTAATTGTTGGAACTATATAATTGTAACCCAAGGTGGTATCATGTATTAACATCCAGAGTGATAATCCTTTCCATAAGTCAACAAGGTAAAAAGTTTATTTTTTATGTGTTCATAGGAGGTACATGAAAAGTAGTATTAGAGCCAAGTTTATGAAAAACTGTGGCATCTAGGAATTGAAAACTGATAGACAGATATAGTACATACAATTTATTTCCATCTTTGTTGAGCAGTTCAAGTAAAATTTAAAAAAAAAAAAAAGCAGTTAAGCACTGACCTTTTGTTTTTTTTTTCCTATCACTTTTCTTATGCTAAGTACATGAAACAGAAGACTGATAGCATGAGAAGAACAGACAATGCATCAGGCAGGTTTGTGGTGAGTCAAGGACCTACAACTGGTCCTGAGAATAACCCCGAGTTATGGCTACAGCTTGGGGAGGAGACGCGCAATACAAATCTGGCAATTTTGGAAACAGTACATGAGTTGAAAAATGCAATGGCCCAATTACGGGAGGACAACACAAGGTTAACTATGGAACAAAAAGGATTATAAAAAGCTTGTCCGATCAATAGAATCAGCAGCCAACGAATCCCAGTGTTGAGCAACAAAGAATGTCGAAAGAGTAGAATCACCACACAGATGCTGAAGAGTCAGAAGGAAGGGAGGAACGTTCTGAAAATGCTTTTGAGCAACAGACATCAAAAAGACAATGGATAGAGTTACAAGGGGAATTTCGTAAAATCAAACCGCCACACTTTGACGGAGAACAGGAGGAAGCGGCTGAGGCATGGTTGATTAATATGAACAAATATTTCCAGCTATATGAATATGATCACAATCTTAAGGCATGGTTGGCCATCTTCCAATTACAGCGAAAAACCAACTTGTGGTGGGAAGAAGTTATGATTGTAAGAGGAGCAAGCAAACAGAACATAACTTGGGAGAAATTTCAAAGGTACTTTAAGGAGATATACCTGACCAAGTTTTTTTATGAAGAAAAGGCAAGAGAATTCCACGACTTGCGATTAGGATAGCAGACCATGGATGAATTTATCACTCGTTTTACCTCATTGCTTCGTTATGTGCCTTATATTAGAGAAGAAAAAACCAAAGTGCAGAGGTTCATTAGTAGTTTACCTCTGAATATGTGGGAAAGGATTGAGTTTGACAATCCAAAGATAATGGATGAAGTAATACAGAAAGCCAGAATTTGTTACTAGTAAGGTAAACAGAAGGGAGAAATTCTAGGTAAAAGATGGAATGATAAGAGAAGAATAAGTTGGCTGGAAATAATAAGGGGAGTAGTGGTAACCAAGGCTTTGGCAAGGGACAAAGCAGCAGAAATGTACAGAAAAATTCGCTCAAGTCCAAGCCAACCAATGAGTCCAGAATTAGCGAACAACCTGTGAAGTTAGATAGTGAAGGGGCAACCTGTGAAGTTAGATAGTGAAGGGGCAGTAAGGCCTCCTGTGCAGTGTTGGGGTTGTGGTGGGCCTCACTATGTTAAAAACTGTCCTCAGTGAAAAGGGACAAAACAGGTTTCCCAGATTCATGAAGCATCGACAATCGGCGATATAGGACGTAGCCTACCACGGATTAATGCTACCCTGGAAGATCGTCAAGCGGAGTACTAGCCGACCATGGTGGAATTCGAAGGTAAAATTTTAGACCTTACTATAACTGTTTTAATTGATCCTGGAGCCACATTAAGTTACATTAGTCCTAAGGTAATAGAGCATTGTAGATTGCAACCTGTTAAATTCAAGAACCCTTGGTTAGTTCAGTTAGCTATAGGGGCCAAGAGACGAGTGCTTGCAAAAGTCAATAACTGCCCTTTAAAGATAGCAGGATAGCCAGTGATGGTAGATTTAAATGTTCTTCCCTTTGGATCATATGATGTTCTAATCGGTATGGACTGGTTAGAAAAACATTGGTCCATAGTCAACTGCAAAACAAAGACTATTTATTACAAAGATGAGCTAGGAGCAAGGCAAGAGATGCAAGGGATTAAGCAGCCAATACAGGCTCGACCAATAACTGCCTCTCAGTTAGCAAAATGCATTAGGAAGGGATGTCAGATCTATGCCATCCAAGTGGGCTATGCTAACTCAAAAGACAAAACAGCCACATTGGAAAACATCCCAATGATACAAGAATTTGCGGATGTGTTTCCGGAAGAGATTCCTGGGCTACCACCTAAAAGAGGTATAGACTTTACAATCAAATTGGTGCTAGGGGCGGCCCCGATATCCCGAGCACCTTACAGAATGAGCACACTAGAGTTGACAGAGTTAAAAATGCAGTTACAAGAACTATTAGACAAAAATTATATTCGTCCCAGTGTGTCTCCTTGGGGAGCTCCGGTATTGTTCATTAAGAAAAAGGATGGGACCCTTCATATGTGTGTAGATTACCGTCAATTGAACAAATTGACAATTAAGAATAAGTATTCTTTACCCCGGATTGATGAGCTTTTTGATCAAGTAAAAGGGGCAAAAGTATTCTCCAAGATTGATTTGCGATCAGGATATGACCAAATCCAAATTAAGGAGGAGGACATATCTAAGATTGCTTTTAGAACAAGATATGGGCATTATGAGTTTGTGGTGCTACCCTTCGGTTTAACCAACGCACCCACAACTTTTATGTGTTTAATGAACAACATATTCCATCAGTATTTGGACAGGTTTGTGCTGATTTTTATTAATGATATACTGATATATTCTCAAACTATGGAAGAGCACAGAGAACATCTCAGATTGGTACTGCAAACCCTCCGAGAACATCGGTTATATGCCAAGTTTAGCAAGTGTGATTTCTTTAAGGAGCAAAGACAATATTTAGGACATATAATCACTAAAGAAGGGATTGCGGTGGACCTCGAAAAGATAAGGACCATAATGGAATGGCCAGTACCAAAGGATGTGGTAGACATCAGATCCTTCATGGGCCTAGTGTGCTATTACAGATGGTTTGTAGAGGGTTTTTCGAGAGTAGCTTATCCGATCACTTCCTTACAGAAAAAGGGAAGAACGTTTAGGTGGACTCCTGAATGCCAACAAAGTTTTGAGCTGGTTAAGCATCTGCTCACCACCACACCCATTCTAAGCATAGCTGATCCTAGTAAGGACTATGTGCTGTGCACTAACGCAAGAAAAGAAGCTATAGGAGGCGTGTTGATGCAAGAAGGGATGGTAATCGCTTACGAGTCAAGGAAACTAAAAGAACATGAATAGAAATATTCCACTTATGATCTAGAGTTGGCAGCCATCATTCACACTTTGAAAATGTGGCGACATTATCTCATGGGAAGGAAAATCTTACTATTGACAAACCGCCATAGTCTGACCAATTATTTTAGCCAGCCCACTTTAAATGCTAGGCAAGCATGGTGGGTGGATTTCCTAAGCAGTTTTGATTTCGAAATCGAACATTTAAAGGGGAAAGAGAATCGGGTGGCAGACGTTCTATGTTGGAAATTAAAATGTTTATATGAAATTTCATGTAGCGAATGGAAAAGCCCCTTTGAAGAGATGATTAAAAAAGTAGCAGAGCAAGATACCGTTTATCAACAAATAAAATAGTAGGTATGACAGTCAACCAACAAATAAAATCAACAAGATTATGTGGTGGATGTTACTGGAATGTTGTATTACAGGAAAAGGCTATATGTGCCCAACCAAAATAGCATTAAAAACTTGATTTTGGATGAATTTAATAAAAGTCACTATGTTAGGCACCCCGTATATCAGAAAATGATCACTGCACTCTGGAAAGAATATTACGGGCTGGGTATGAAAAGAGATGTGGCTAAGTATTTGGCACATTGTTTAGAGTGTCAAGAAATTAAGGTAGAACACCAACACCGTGCGGGGTTATTACAATCATTACCCATTTCGGAATGGAAGTGGGAAACCATTTCTATGGACTTCATAACTGGTTTACCCAAGACAAGGAAAAATAATGACTCCATCATGGTGGTGGTGGACAAATTAAGTAAATCAACACATTTTATACCTGTGCAGTTTACTTATAGTGTTGTACAGATCACCCATATTTTTATCCAGAACATATTTAGGTTGCATGGGCTACCAAAAACAATAATTTCAGACCGCGATGTTAAATTTACATCGGTCTTTTAGAAAACATTGTTTACAAAATTAGGGAGTCAGCTGAATTTCAATACAACATATCATCCTCAGACTGGTGGACAAACAGAACGAGTGAACCAGGTGGTGGAAGACATGCTAAGGGCATATGTAATACAACAACCAACCAAGTTGGAAGATTACCTGCACTTGGTCGAGTTTGCATAAAATAATGGCTATCATACACCACTGCAAATGAGCCCGTTTGAAGCACTGTATGGGCGGAAGTGTCACACGCCCTCAAGCTAGGGTGGACTGGAAGACAAATTGATGTTAGGTCCCGAAATGCTTAAAGAGATGGAGGACATGGTTAAGAAGGTACGATCCAATTTAAAAGTAGCTTAGGACAGGCAAAAGAACTTTGCTAATTGGGAAAGAAAATTCAAGGAGTACCAAGTCGGTGACCATGTGTATGTAAGAATACGAGCAAAAAAGAGCACACTACAATGGAACGATTGCACTAAGTTGGCACCTCGATTTTGTGGGCCATTCCAAGCCTTAGAAAGAATTGGATTGGTGGCTTACCAGCTTGCCTTGCCAAGTCACATACGAGTCCACAATGTCTTCCATGTTTCTATGTTGAAAAAATATGTTTATGATCCTAAACACGTAATCAGATGGCAGGATATATAGATGAGAATTATCACCGGTAAATTAGTTAGTGTTTTTCCTTTAAAAGAAAATTGATTTAGGATGTTGCACGTTGTAGGTCGGACCGGAAGGAGAAATCTTGGTTGAACCACTAAACATCCTCGACCAGAGAGAAGTCATGCTGCAGAAGCGAGCTATTACCCAAGTTAAAGTGCAGTGGCAACACTTTGGGCCTAGCGAGGCCACCTGGGAAGATGAAGATCTCATGAAACAAGCTTACTCGGGGCTGTTCATGGTCAAAAGACATCAGGACGATGTCCAATTTCAGGAGGGGGGATGTGATGCCCCGGGAAAATGTAAATATTTGATTTTACTGTGGTAAAAGACAGAACTGAATACGACATTGTTAGTTGTTTGAAATTTAATAGTCTTGTTATTATTATTATTATTATTATTGTTAATAACAAATGTTTTCTTGGAAATACTGGCAACTTATGAAGGAGGAAGTTGGGAAAAGACGGTTGCTGAGACTGCAACCCTAACTACCTCCCCCAATTGGAAAGGCTTCCGGAGAAAAGGAAGCGGGGAG
Organism: Pinus taeda; assembly: GCA_000404065.3. NCBI lineage: Eukaryota > Viridiplantae > Streptophyta > Pinopsida > Pinales > Pinaceae > Pinus > Pinus taeda. Next base: position 28,660 of record APFE031715020.1, on the reverse strand, counting down.
AGGCAAAATCTGTGTTATAGAGATAGGAAGAAAAGGAAAGACGGCTAAGTCTAGTGATGACTAGATAGCCAAGCGCTAAGTGCATTCTTGTTGAGGATAATGATCCTGCAAGAGAGCTAGGGGGGAGATTCTGGTCCTGAAAGACAAATCTCATGGTCGGGTGGACAAGAAAACATCAGAGAATCCAGGTGAACCTCTGAGGAGTCCTTAACACTGGGAAGAGACCAAGTAAGTAAAGAAAATCACCTGGATAATCTGTTAGATAATCTGTTAAATAATATTTATGTGATCTGTTCAGAAATAGGATGTAGAGGTTTGGTTTATTTCTTGCGGTTAACATAGGACTATATGACGAAAATAGTTCTCTTTCACTTCTGTTAATGCAAGGAAAAAAAATAATAACTAGGGAATATTTGTTGTGTAGAAGCAATCTTAAATAAGAAATATAGGAACAGAAGTTAAAGTCTGTGGTACTAATCAAATAAACACTTCAAAGATAGTGAATAAAGTCATAGGATGAAAATTGAATTCTTAATACTACAGCTTGACAAACAGAAAAGAAAAGAGCACATTTGAGAACTATGAAATGACAAGTGTAGGCAGTTAATGCTTGAAAACGAAAACAAGTGCAAGTAGCATTTTATCCTTTTATAAAATTCTTGTTTAAACCGAAAAGAAAGTTTCCATGCTCTTAAAAAAATAAAATAATAAAAAACTTGAAATGAATGCGAGTTTGGGTCGATACTCAAACCCTAGAATCATTGCAGATTTCCAGCTTGCATATCAACCAAGATAGGCCAGACAATAATTGAGTTAGATTAAACTCTTGGAACATGTAACCCCACGATGAAGTTGCACAGGAAAGGAAGTTACGAGCCTCTCTAGAGGATCTCCTACTATAGTAGTATAGGAATAAACTGTATAGTAGTATAGGAGAAACCCTATAGTAGTACAGGAAGAAAACCTGAGAGGGTTTCAACGACCAGATATTTCAACCAACACAAGGACCAAAGGATGAATCATTGCAGCGCTTGAGGGAAATCGAGAGAGTTTTCAACATAAAAGAAGGACCCAGGTGCTCATATGAATAAACGACTTTTTTTAAAACATAATTTTGTTGGCATCTAAATACCTTGACTTACTGTTTCAAGTATAAGAACATGCGTAATAGAACTCTGTACATGCAAATAACAATAAGAGCGAAACTACAATACAAGAGTAGTGTTTCAGTGTTGAGAACGTAAAACGACAATTAGATTTATCATTCGGAAACAGTTATAGAAACCTAGAAATTTAGTTCAAAAATTCATGATGAAAATCTTTATGGACTCAGCTTAAGTCCGAGTATAAATTAATTAACCAACACTTAGTCCTGGCATAAGGACTCTTGAACTGGAAAAATGGAAACTTAACCAACGATCAGAATAACTTACAAGGGCTCGACCCGAGATAATTTACAACAGTTTACAAATGGACCTAAGAAATTGTTCACATAATTACAACTGAAGTAGGTCAAAGGCGACTCAAGCCAAAAAATGTGTCCATGTGGCCAAGCCTTTGGGCAGGACAACCACGGCCTCAAAACCAATTTAACAATGAAGTAAGGCCGCAGAAAAATACTACTCCAGGCTCCTAGGAGCTACCTCCATAATTGGAACCATAGAAAAAAATGAGAAATGTCCATAACCCTTGAGATGGCAGCGCTTATACATTGCACTCTCCATGACAAGTTCGAACCAGAACCATAGATGCTTACCCGGGGGTCCGCGCAGGAGGTAGACAGTTTGAGAAGCCTCGACCATCCCTTAATTCAAGCCAACACTCCTTGGCTGCACCCATTCCTCTTTCATTCTGGAAACAAACAAAAGAAACTGTTACAAATCATGAAATGTGTATTGTCAATGAAAGGATAAGAAATGGAAGCAAAAGGAAATGTGATGAATACTTACCCAAATCACATAAATCGCTGGAAATTTAGATAGCCCAGCAAATGAACTCAAACCCTGAGCAGTAAACATAATATTGCAGACAGTTTAGAAGCAGTGGCAGGCGGAGTGGAGCTGGAACGAGCGCTAAGAAATAATGAACAGAATGAAGCATACCGCCAGAGTAAACGAGTGCAAAACCCTCAGATCAACGTTCAGCCCTTGGATCTGCTGACCCAAATCCTCACCGTTGATGACTGGAGGAGCTTGAGGTGCACAATAGCCAATGGTACTCCTACCTTTGCCACGCCACCATGACAGAGCAGGGAATAAATGTTAAGCCATGTGGAAAGTGCAAGTGAATCCAGTAGTGATGCTGGTACTATGACTCTTTAATGCAAATGACCATCATACTATCGGAAAGTTTTCCGATTGCTAGAACTATATAATTGTAACCCAAAGTGATATCATGTATTAACATCCAGAGTGATAATCCTGGCCATAAATTAACCAGCTAAAAATTTCAATTTTTATGTCTTCGTAGGAGGTACATGACAAGCCGAGAGGATTCAGATGGCAATTGATATGATAAAATAAATGTTAGAGCTTCATAATTCTAAAAAATATTACCAAGGGTTCCCTAATAAAGACTGCACGAACAAAATATACAGTTGGTAAGGTCGGACAGAGAAAGATGGGACTACCAAAATTTTAAAAAGTTAAATTATATATTTAATAATTAGGTAAAACAAATACGGATATTAATTTATGAGAGGTAATTAATGAATTTAAATAAAGTTTAGTCATTATGAAACTTCAGGTTCAAAAGTCCTAAAAATGAAAACCCACTGTAAAAAACACACAATTACATAAAATCTGACAATATTTCATTAATGAGCAGATATTTTTCCATTCAAAAATGGTTAAAACTTTCTCCAAGCTCATCATCGTTAAAACTAAGTGTCTCCAATCTCATAAAGCATGACAGTATGACATCACATGGAAGTGACAGTATTTCACTGTTAAAAGCTATCCCAATTTTAACATAATACAATGTGGTAGGCCGTCATTCAGTGTACTAAATGCTCTTCGTTTGTGGACGCAGCAGAAGCGATGCACTGTGTTACGCTGTCACTAGCTAGCGATGTGCCAATGATGTCGTATTGCTAACGAGGAAACAATTCTCCAAAACCCATCCCCACATGCACGTGTGAAATTGACGGGCACTTAAATTCTCACCATTAAGTATAAAATTGACAGGTACGTCTTTTGTTTTACCCATAAAAGTAAACCATTTTTTATTTTTATACGGAGTGTAATATTTAGTTTTATTTATTATTATATAAATTAAGCTTATTTATATAAATTATACGGTTAGTAAAGTTCAAAAAGATTTTACAATACTTATTTTATAATCCTTTATAGGGTCACAATTAAAAAAAATCAAAAATAATTATATAATTATAATAATTATAAAAAAATTAATATGATTATCTATATATATATTTATTTATTTAGACAAGATATAACTAAATTTTTAATCATTTTCTTATAAAAATTCTTAACCTGTAAATAAATATTGATTCAATAAAATGACATAATAATACCGCTTGCTTAAAAGGCCACGAACACAGGAGTTAATATGGACACGAACCTGCAAGAAAGTCTATAGGGATATCTTTTGTTTCTAAAATTTTGAGATGTAATAGAGAAAATATGCATATCTACTTTCTTTATCTATAATACAAAAAATGAAGGCGTGTAAAACGGTGCCATGTGTTATCTGTTTTAACTCCAAATTGCAGCGTTGTAGGGTGTTCTAATGTACCGCGTGACCATCGGATGTCCAAAGTTCTTCAATTTCATTTATATATTAAAAATGGAGTTGTCTATAATGCGACTTTTTGAAAGCTTTTCTGGCGGATTTTTCCTGTCAAAATCCGGCAGCAATTTATTGGAATCGCAAGTTTGATAGCTAGTTTCTGCACAATCAAAAGGTCCCATGGGTTTTTCAACGTGCTGAATCCAAATATGCAGTTAAAAAACCATTTTAACTGCTAAAAATCAAGATTTAACCTCAATATCTTCCACCGGATTCCGTCACCAGAATCTCTAAAAAGTCACATTATAGACAACTCCATTAAAAATACCTTTTAAATAATAAAAATTACAATCAAACCCCAAGATATAATAATAGAAATTACGATCCAACGCTCCGTTTTTTTCTCCATCTGTTTTAACTCCAAATTGCAGCGTTGTATGGTGTTTTAACTCCAAAGTTCTTCAATTTCATTTATATATTAAACCTATCTTTTATATAATAAAAATTACGATCCAACCCCAAGATATCAGCTTTAAATAAAAAATACTTACGCTGCGTTTTTTTCTCCATCTCAAAAGCCATCCAGCAAGAAACGTTCTTAAAAACGTTTTGTGTTTGTAAGGTTATATGAAAGTGAGAATATTCCAACCTTGATAATATTAAATAATGTCACCGTCCCTGGTCCAACGTCTAAAACATTAATACTAAGTTTCGCTGAGAAACTTAAAGCGAAAGGCAATGTGTCCGGCAACAACAGGATTACTCAACTCTGATCACCTTCTTATCTCCGGCTTCCCGCAAGGGGTTTTCAATTTCAATTTGACAATATGTCCTGCTCCTTTAGAGCAAGCGCCTTATTGTCACGGAACACCAGTGATTCTTCAGCTATGAAACTCAATACTACAGAGACGGAAACTAAATCGCACGAGAGTTTTCTCATTTCGCAGGGTAGCGTACACTCTGAATACAGCAACGGATCTACAAGAAGTCTGCAGTCGGAATTGAATCTTTCTTCTACGCGAAGCATCCAATCACACCCGAGTTTTTGTTCACAGGGTAGCATATGCTCGATTCCCTCTTTAGGGATAGATCGGCCTCCAGGGAGCAACCTTGGAGACGGCGTATATCAATGCATAGCTACACTGAGAGGTCACGGAGGGTGCGTGTTTTCTCTAGCAATGGCGGGCAACCTCCTCTACAGCGGATCCTCCGGTGATGACATGCGGGTATGGAGGCATCCCGAGCTCAGTGAGCACTGTAAGTTCGGTCACGGTGATGGAGCTGTCAAGTGTATTTTGGTTTCTGGGTGCAGGATATACAGCGCGCATCAAGATCATAAAATCAGAGTTTGGAAACGCGCTGAGAACATACAGCCGCCTGAACATAAGCTGGTGGTGACCATGCCGACACTGAAGGATTATGTGATGAATGCCATACCACCTAAGAAGTATTTTCAGGAGCGCAGGCACAAGAAGGTACTCTGGATCGAACACCTGGACACGATATCGGCTCTATCAGTTGATAGCAATGGGTTTTTGTACTCGGCTTCGTGGGACAGGACGGTCAAGATCTGGAGACCTTCCGACTTGAGATGCGTTGAATCTTTCAGAGCACACGACGATGCCATCAATGCGCTTGTGGTTTCGCCAGATGGTTTTATTTACACTGGATCTGCGGATTCTAGAATAAAAATCTGGGCAAAGGCCTCAGGCGAGAGAAAACATTCTCTGGTTGCGATCATTGAAAGACACAAATCTGCTATTAATGCACTGGCTCTCAGCCCCGACGGTTCCATCCTCTACTCTGGAGCTTGTGATCGATCCATCATTGTTTGGGAAAGGGAGGAAAGCGAGCGGCACATGGTTGTTTCCGGCGCCTTGAGAGGTCACAATCGCGCAATTCTATGCTTGGCGACAGTTGCACAATTTTTATGCAGTGGATCCGCGGACAATGCAATCAGAGTGTGGAAAAGAGGAGAAGGAAACGCACATTACTGTTTGGCGGTTTTGGAAGGTCACAGAGGACCTGTTAAATCCATTGCGTTGTCTGTGGATACTGTGGTTGGATGCCGTGTCTACAGCGGGAGCCTGGATCACGACATTAGGGTTTGGTGGGTTTCTACACGTACAAGCTGCTGTTATGATGATCAAGAATATGTCTGTCATCACACTACCCCTCAGATTTTCTAGTGGAAAGCTTAAACGCAATTATTCGGCTCTCTATCATATGTGTGTGCAGCGCTAAATGCTTCCCCAGAATGCTAAATCGTACGGCACTTTTGCTCGATAAATAAGATGGTAGATTAGAAGCCTTCTAATTTCAATTAAGGTATGAAGGCTGGAAGTTGTTTTCCTCATCTAGATCACAGTTGGGTTATTCTTTCTGTTTCCAAATGTAACGCGTCTTTGAAGTTTGAACTAGAAGCGCGAAGCTAAGATACAGGAAGCGCGAAAGCAACCAAAAGCCTTGTTCTTTAAGCCATAATTTTTCATTAACAACTCTTTAGGCAAAGTGGAAAGAGATTCATGAAGTGTTTTATTTAGTTTAATATTATTACCGGGATTTAAATCTGGATATGGTCAACCTGAATTAATTTTTTAAAGCTAAAAATAGATAGCATATTAAGATGTGGATAGAATTCATAGATCTGAAGTAAATTTTAATGGCTTCATTTTTTTAAACTAAAAATAACATCTTAAAATATGGTCAGAGTTGACAGATCTGGAGCGTAAATTTTAATGGCTTTTGCCTCGTATAATTAGGGTCCTCGTCTTTTATAACAAGTTGCTTTTCAACCGTTGCTTTTCAACCGTTGCTTGGTTTAATATAGTGTAACTGTTACACGTTTTGAATTTTTTGGGATATTTTCCCTCGTCAATGTTTGTGTGAAAGTAATGTAAGAGTGCAAAAAGATATCCTGTAAAATTTAAAAGACCTTCTAAGAATGGAGAAAGATCAAGAAAGGAGAAGAATCTTCATTGCTGAAGTAAAAAAGATTTACAAAAACAACTTAATTGCTTGAAGGCTTCTCATATCAATTAAAACATGAAGGCTGCAGGTTGTTTTTCTCATGTAGAGCGAGTGAAGGCATTCTTTCTGTTTCCAAATGTTACGCGTTTCAACAAAAAAGAAGATAAACAGATCCAGAAGCTAAGAAACACGGAGCGAGAAAGCAACCAAAAGCCTGGTTCTGGATGTGATGAGATGAAAAAAACAATCACTCTTCACGCCATAATGTTTTATTAACAACTCTTTAGGCAAAGTGGAAAGAGATTATTAACTCTTTTATTTACTTTGATATTATTACGGGGATTTAATTCTGGCTATGGTCAACCCGATTGTCTGATTGATTTTATTTTATCGGGTAAAAATAACTTACCAAGATGTAGAGGCAGTTCATAGATTTGCGGCCTACATTTTAATGGCGTTTGCCTAGTATATGTCATAACAATCTGCTTTTGCTATCAAATGCTAATGACTTGGGATACATGGCGTTAAAGCATTTCTTAGTCTAATCTCTTTAGTCGAACGATGGGATTTTTTTTATATGTTTTTTTGACATTTTTCTGTTCAATTTTTAGTGAAAGTAAGTTAAGAATGCAGAAAAGCATCCCAATCAAATTGCAAAATTTAAAAGATATTCTTAAAAGAGAGAATCATTGAAGAAAGAATGTGAAAACATTTTATTGTTAAATTAAAATGGTTTACAACAATTTAATTTATAAGTGTAATAGAAGATAAATCTTATGATATAGTAAATAAAAATGTTACATAAATTTATGAGTGATAAAGTTTTTTTATTAAAACGTAAAAAACCAAAATGGATCGAGATGCTTGTTTAGGTACTCAGTACAGCTTCTTATAACTTCTTATAAATGGAGAAAATCATAGGAAACCCACATTCCCCCTAAAATAACTACAAGAACAAAAAATAGTTGAAAGATGTGGATGTGCCAAAATTGAGGCGAAAGGGATAAATCCTTTTCTGCTCGTGAACGCTTCGGATCACTGTAATTTAAGTAGAAGATAATTAATTTTTATTGGCATGTAATTAAGTGGATTTGTTATTTTGTAAATATTCCATGTAATTAAGTTATTGATTTATAAAATAAATTGTATTTATATATAAAAATTCTAAGTATTTTTTGAGTTGGATAGTTAAATATAAAAAGGTAAAATAATTATGAATGTAAATATATGGAATGTAAATAAATTGATTTGTTTGGAATTTAGTATTTATCATTTTTTTTGGCAAAAGTTTAATAAAGGCAGGATAAGGTGAGAGCCACTTATAAAGAAAAGAAACTATCACATGGAATCTGACAGAACCTGAGTGTTTCATTGATGAGCAACTCATTCTTTTCTTCAACCAACTTTAAACTTTAACTTTATTTTAACATAAATGAAATCCATTATTACAAAAACAAAAAAGAACAAACAAAACAAAACAAACTAGCACATGGAGCTTGATAATATCCTACCACATAAAACATGGAAATATTGTATTGATGAGCAGATCATTATTCCATTTAAAAAACATTGAAACTAATCCCAAAATTGAGGGTAAAGGGAAAAATCATTTTCAGGGTGATCACTATAATTTAAGTAAAAACAATTAACTTTTATTAACATGAAATTAAGTAAATTTGTTCTTGTGTATAAAACATTGATATACATTTAAGTCAATTTATTTTTTTATAAAAATAAAATTGTAATTACAAATATGAATATTTGTATAAAGTTATATTCGATGTATATATTATTATATTATAATATATTGTGTTTGTCAATAATTTATAATCAAATTTTAGATTGTAATTTTAGTTAGTTAAGTTAATTTTGTAAGTTTTTTTTGTTTGATTCATGACAAAATCAGTTGACGAAAATTTAAAACAAAATCGAAATAAAAAAATTAAATCTAAAAAATAAAATAATTATGAATATTAATTTATGGAATGTAAATTAATTGATCACATGAAACATAACAATATTTCACTGATGAGCAAACTATTCTTCCCTTCAACAAACTTTAAACTTTAAAAAAACAAAAAAACAAACTATCACATAAAACCTAATAATATCTAACCACATACAACATCATTATTCCATTCAACAAGCAAGCTATTCCAATTTACAAAGAATCCAGCAATAGGACGACCATTCTTCCTCAATTAACATTAAAACTATTCCAAAAATTCTGCTATATAACTTTTATTGAAATAAAATAAAAATCCAGCATTACCCGAAAATAGAGATGCCATGTTAATAGATTTCAATTCGATTGATCCACTCGCTGGCTTGGCATCAGAAACGAGCAGAGGAGGAAGATATGGCGTATTACTATTTGGTAGACCTTCGTCCATTGTCTTAGATGCTCTTTGCTTTGTCTGTGGGTGCATTGTGTTTGGTTGCCATTGGCCAACGAGTAGATAATTTTCGAAACCCACAAGATTGTACGCGTTATGTCGTATGCTGTTAACGAGGTGAAAATATTTGAGGCACTTCACTTCTGCCCAAAGTATGAAATTGACAGGCAATTTACTTTCGTTGATAAAGTAAATTATTCCAAATTGAGGTAAACTTTTGTAAAAATAATTAATTGGTGTTTAGGGTTTTTATAATTTTAATTTAGTTGTTATAATTATTGCAGTAGTCTATTAACGCGACTTTTTGAAAGTTTTTCCGGCTGATTTTCCGGTCAAAATCCGGCCAGCAATTCATTGGAATCCCAAGTTTTGAAACTAGTTATGCAAATCGATGGCTCCCAGGGGTTTCAGGGCGCTGAATCCAAAATATTACAGTAAAAAACCATTTTTAACTGCTAAAATCAAGATTTAACCTTCATTTCTTCCGGCCAGATTCCTTCACCGGAATCTCCAAAAAGTCGCTATTATGAGACCAACTCCATAATTATTAGTTATGTAAGATTTAATTTTAATGGGCTTTGTTACTGATTTAATATTGAAAATTATTTTTTTTAATTTAATTATTTTATTAAAAAAGCTTTTATCTAAATAGAATTTTTTAAATATTATTAGTAAGTAATGAGGGTAAGCTGCCTACCTTTGTGCACTGAGCTCCAAGCCGAGGGTTGAAACGATACGGAGAGAATGGCAAGTGCTAGGGTTTGTGTCCTCAGCGACTTGTTGGCGGCCACAGTCGACTCAAAGACCATTGCAGCAGACGGCGGGCCTGCGCGCGGAACTAAGGTAAGCGCTGTTCGGTTCGACGCAGGTAGGCTATGCTCGATGAAATGGCGCAAACAAAAGACCAAAATCATTCCAGATCGCCGCGGTAGGATATCAAAGGGTTTTGCTACCCCAAGGAATCAAGTGAATCGGCATCCAGACATTCTACCTGTTGGAGAAAAGACGCGCAAGCCTCAAATCGTTCGGTGCAAAGGCAGGTGGGGTTTGCATGCAGCAGATATGTGCCCTCTTTCAGTCTATTGGCTAGATCCTTGCAGATCTGGCCTAAATTGACCTATCCCTGCCAGCGTTCGAGCTCTCAGGCCGCAGATAGGCGGATGGGAGGCGCGGACACCATCAGAAGCATGCCTCTCTGCGTGGATATATGAGGAGGGTCTTCCTCGGCGGATGGTCGAAGGCCCAAACTGCATCTCTGAACAAGGAAGCCGTCAGGCTGAACGACGTATAGGGGTCAGAGCCCGGAATGCATGGAGAAATGGCAGGGGGGGACTGCATGGTGCGGATCTGTTTTCCCCTCAGACGCATGGGCCCAAATTTCGCAGTCCCGGCTTGGATCTCCGCGAACCAGACCTTATTCGAGTGCCGCTTAACCCCAGGCAACAGATCCACACCATCAATCATAGACCGTGCATGTTTTATGCAGATCTAGCCATGCATAAGGAAAAAAGATCCAAAACAGAACCAGATCTGGAAAAGTGCCTTCAGCCAGAGCAGGTAACAAATCCCTGTTTTCAGATTTTGATAAAACCCCTTCAGGGGAAAACTCGTTTAGTATGGGTTCATGCAGGAGACTCCTCTATGCAGCTGAAAATACAAATCTGGGCAGAAATGGGATACCCAGCTCAGATTCAACATCTGGTCAGTGGTAGGCGGTCTCTCCAGGACTGTAGATCATTGGAAAGTTATGGGATTGGTCCAGGATCAATCATTATTTTAAATCTCAGACTGAGAGGAGGGGCTTTGCCTCAGGGACAGACAAGCTCCTCAGGGGGACACAAGGGGGAAAAAATGCAGCCCAGCACCAACCAAAGGGAGGTTTATCCTACAAAAACATTTTATAGGGCAGCAGGAGTTCAGGCCACTCTTCAGACCAAGGCGGTTACATGCCCAAGCCATACATAGTAGATCAGTCAGAGCAAACCCCAGCCTTAAACTTAGATTCTTCAGGACTCGATGATTTTGTTAAGTCCTATGAAACGCAGGCTCTTATTTGTCGTTTCAACAGCTTCTGGCCTAAACCATTGGATCTGTTTCATTGGATCTTCACCAGATGGACCATGGATTGTGACATTCATCTATGTTCAAAGGGGTTTTTCATAGTAAAATTTACATCCCAGGAAGTTAGAGATACAGTTATCAGAGATGGGCCATGGTTCTGGGGAACAACGGGGCTGTTTATGACCCCATGGTTCCCAGATTTTGATCCAAATAAAATGACTGTAACCAAAATGCCAGTATGGGTCAGACTATACAATCTTCCTTTTCACTTCTGGAATGAACCAGTGCTGGAAGGTATTGGGAATAGCATTGGGAAATATATCAAAACAGACCTAGAAAGAATCGATGAAAGAATCTACACTTTCGCACGTATCTGTGTGGAAGTAGATCTAAGTAAAGGGTTGCCGGATAATATAAGGCTGATCTACAAACAACAGAACTAGTTACAGGTACTAGATTATGAAAACACCGCCTTCAGATGCAGGCTCTGTAGGCAGACAGGACATTTACAAAGCACATGTCCCGAAGCCAAAAATAAAAAGAAGCAGAAAGGGAAACATAAGAAAGGATGTCATTTTTCACCCCCAGAATCAGAGGACGAAGAATCAGAAGCAGCAGAGGAAGAGATTCCAGCAGAGAAGACCGAGGTATCACAAGAAATGGAGAATCAGAAGGGATCCTCATCAGACAACAAGGCAGTAAAGACAAGCATGGATTCTGGTCTTGGCAGCCTCAAACGGCATCACCACTCCGATAATTCAGATTCAGACAAAGAACCTGGCATCCAGAATATAGAAACACAATTAGTCATAATTTCGACCGAACCCACTCAAGGAGAGTGGCGTAAGGTCGAAAAGAAAAAGGGGAGGAAAACTTGAAATGTGAGTCCAACTCACTGCCATTCTTCAGTTTTGACTCTTTCTTTCTCTCTCCTCTCTTCTTATTTTCTCTTTTCTTTTGTGCACGTTAGTCCACTAACGTTGCGTTGAGGTGCGCTTGCACTAAGGCCCCTGTGGCAGCTTTGGGAATGTTTCATTGAATATGATAGTGTAACTTTTCATTATTTTTTTAATAAAAAATTACTGATTTTTTCCTTTGGAAAAAAGTAAGTAATGATATTGTAATTTAGTTTATTTACATGTTTAAAATTTTCATAATAAATAGAAATAATTTTTATATTATAAATTTATTATAATTTTTAAAGAATGTTAAATTTTTTAATTTTTTATTTTTTCTGTTAATAATAAATTCACAAATTTTAATTTTTGATTCTCTATGATTATTTTTACTATTAAAAATACTATTTCATATTCATCTTTATCAACTCTATATTATTATAATTATTTTATGATTCTCTATGATTATTTTTAATGTTAAAAACACTATTTTATATTCATCTTTATCAAACTATACATTAAAATAATATATTTAGATGTTAAAAGAGTCCATACATGACTAAAATTGAATGTCTTTTGACAGAGATAGTGCTGCACGTCTTTTATATGTCGTAACAAGTTGCTTTTGCGATTAAATGATAACGAATTGGATACTTGGCGGTGGGCCATGTTTGAATAAAGATGCTACTTTCTCAAACGAAAAAGCAAGGTTGGTTGAAGATACTTATATGAAGTCATCCTCAGATTGTTTTGGGTTGTCGCTTCTTTGCCCGTCTCATGTATTGACTTTGCCACGTGGCTTCTTTGTAGAGGAGATCGTGTTCTCTATGTTGTCAATGTATGGAATAAATTGGCGCGCACCCCAATCCCCGTGAGTTTTGCGAGCTTTGTTAATGAGCGGGACCACGTTTAAATAAAGACGGTAGTTTGTTGAAGGGTTTCTTGACCCGTCACATGTATTCACTGTACTTTGACAAAGAGAGGTGACGAAGAAACTGTGACGTATAGCCCAAATCCCTGGCTTTTCTTGAAGGAAATCGTAACAACTGAATTAGATTGGATGGAAATTTAGGGGTGGTACGATTAATGTGTGGTTAAATACATGGTTATAAATTAAACAAGGGATTAACAATATATAGAGATTTATTTAAATTTTTAAGATAACTTTTATATTAATTATGATAACATTTACTTTAATTATGGTAATATTTATTTTAATTATCAGTTGTGAGGAGCTTACTATGAATGTCATGTAATACTATAATTCAGAAATAATATTTATATTCACTAAATAAAAATAATATTAATAACAAAAAACTAATATTATGTACGAATAAAATACATTAATTTCCACTTTATTTCCACAAGTAATTGTGAATAAAATACTTTTAATTTATTTTTTAGTATGATAGAGATATGTAATTCCTTCACCACTTATTATGGACTTGATAGATTACATGTAAAATAGTATTATTGATATTATATTTTCCAATTTTTTATAGACAATATTTCTTATATTATAGCTAATGCTTACACATCTCCCCATATTGGGTTGTAAAACATCTCTTGGCCCAAATATAGAAATATGAGAAATATTTTTTTCTATCAAAGAGATGGTAACAATAGAAAAATATTCTATTAAGCTTTCATTTGGTCTCAAGTGGGGGATTGTTATATATGACTTGGAAAAAAAAAATATAAGGAGTCAAATGAGTAGTGATTTTCAACATGTGGTATCGTTGATCCATGGTATTGGGCGATGATATTACATGAAATGAAGCCTATAATTGAATAGGTGAAAAATGAGTGAGTGATAAGGCTCATGATAGAAGGTTATGTACTTAATTTTCTAGTAATTTAAAACTACTAATTATTGTCTCATTTTTAGAGTTTCCACATAGATTTGGTAACATTTATCATTTTGGTTATGTTCTTTTATTGGTTTTTCCCACTGTTGGATTTTCCACAAAAAAATTCTATGTTGATGGTAGCTTCTATCACTTTATTCATTTTTTCAATTCAGGTTTATTTCTTTTACTATTTTTTTTATTATGCAATCACTAATGGGATCCTCAGTTGCAATGTTCAAAATAATCTTAATCTTTCCTTGTTTGATATAATCAAATTTTTGACTAGTACCAAAAACTAAGGTCAAGGAACATAAACCATCACCAATATAATACCATAAATACTTTTATAATTCATAATGAGTCCCATCCATATTTTGATGATTCACTAAGAAAAAAACCTATGAAGGACCACACAATAATATGCATCTTCAATAGAAAACACCCCATCGTTCAAAATATGTTATGATAAAATATTATGAAAATAGGGGCTAAAAATACCTCCACCCATAGAAAGATCCTCAATAAGAGAACCATGCATTGAACTTAAACAATGATGAAGGAGGTGAATTGACAAGTTGTCCTAAGGAAATTATAGTTTGGATTGGAAAATCACCTCAACTAGTGAAATGACCTAAAATAGTCACCTGTAAGATCACATCAATATGATGATGCTACTAGAAAAATTAAAATCTTCCTAAGGTCCATAGAATCAATATGAAAAAGCTTACATCCTATATTTTCCTTATCAATAGTTAAACCGAGTATACCAACCACCACAAACTAGCCTCTTTTGCTTCCAAATGGGATGAAAAGATCTAAGGACTCATAACTTTACAATGACACTCATCATACATATATGAACCACTACTTGTCAATCATAGAAACCCACAACAAAACCCTTCTTTTCAACCATATTGAAATCCCTTCCAACGATCTACTCCATTAAGTATCAAAGATGGCATCAATTCACTCTCATTTTGGGAGCATAAATTGCACATAAATAAACCACTCAATATAGAATAAAAAAGATGACCCATGAATACCAATCATCAAGGTACAAATTATATAAAACTATAAAATTCCAAAAAAATGAAGGGATAGCTATCATGGAATCTCTGCTCCCTTTAAAATGCTTTAAATTCCAAAAAGGGTCATTCCAATAGTAGTTCATTATGTTATGAAACTTACAACCAACAAAATTAACTTTTTGAAAAAGGTACATCTAGTCAAACATACTACAATGCAAAGTGCACTAAAATTTTCCAACTAAAAGGCATCATGCCACAAATATTCCATGAGAATAAATAGGTGTTTATTCCAAGGTAAAGTGAAAACATTAATTATTTAATTGGTTTCATGTTTGAAATTGATCCAAGCAAGATGGATGGTCCATAATATTTTTGTAATACTTTCACATGGTTGAGGCAGGGATATGATCTCTAGTTGAGTGATCTACCCACATAAGAGAACATATTCCATTTTTCTTCTCAGTTTTGACCAAATAGGTAAACTCAATATCCACGTTAATTGATTCAAAAAATGTAGAGCCATCCATGCACAGAAACCTAAGTTTTTTGAGTTACATGAAAAACTCCAACACCAAAGTAGATATGCTTCTATGAAGCTACTTCATAAGGGCCACCATTCACCCAATTATAGGTTCGAGTCATAATAAGGATCATAGTCAATTAAATTATTGACTTTGCAACTGGACCATTCGATGATAACTAAACTTACAATCGAGTTATAGCCAATATGAAAGGCCTCTAAAGATGTAACAAATGACATTTTAAACAACAACAACTAAGAAAAGATCCCTAAATTCAAATGTTCTAGAACTTGATAAATGTGAAAGTTCATCACTTAAGTCTAGAAATATGTTATACATTATATCAATATTAATAATAATGATCATTACCATATCAATAATAACAATCATTCATGATTACTAATTAGTATTATATTAAAAATAATAATCGTTAATATAATATCTTTTCATATTAAACAAATAAATAATATATATACTTTTCACTAATATAAAAAAAATATTCGCATATATATAACCAACTTTCTCAAACATAAAACATGATAAGTTTGATGATAAGGACTTAAACCTTTCTCTTAATATATATGTTCTAGAAAAAAAACCATAAAACCAAATATGTGCCAGCATAAAAAAGGATAACTGTTAAGATAAACAACTTAAAACTAAAATAAACATTTTAAATACATCATGCATAATGATAACTAAATTATTTACTCATTTCTATTCAATAATTATTTCAAAGTTTGAATAATATTTTATAATTTTCACTTCTCTTAAGAAAGAGAGAAAAAATATTTATCATAAATTTGATTCACACATGGGTTAAGGACTTTGTCACACCCTCTTCCCACATTTACCCAAGTTAACTAGTCCTCCAGGGTAAACATGTGATGAGAAGCTACTATGGTGTTATTAACTCCCCATGTGCAGTTAAGGAAGTGGAACTGACAAAACAAACCATTATGACCTTCAAACCTTCATGAGCCAACAAACACTTCAAGGTAACCAACCCCTTAGACAACTTGACATTTCATTGATATAGACCATCAGTCACTCCCATGACAAGCCATGCATGTGACTGAGGTATTATAGTTGCTCCCACAATAAGGAATGCCGATGACTATGGAATTTTTTAGTCAGTCCTGAGCTAATGAACCTCGATTCTATGCCACTTTTTCAAGGCCAGGGCTCAGGCCACTTCCCAAAACTTTATGAATTTTTTAGAAATGATAAATAACAATGGCATAAGGCTACTATTTAAATCATTGTTACAAGTATTTGATGACAGAAATTTCGTCAAACATCTCACAAATATGAAATCTACAGGTCATAGCAATGGATCTAAGCACAGGGGTCTCATACATATTTGATATTCATAAGGAAGAATTTACGTATTATCACAATAATTACATTATCATCTATTAGGTCATATATTGATTGTTCATTTGTGTGCTAATCAAAACATGATGAGAGCCATACATCAAGACTATCATAAAACATACTTATAACCAACAAATAACCAGAGATATATGAATGAGGAAACAACCATTAAAGCCACATAACATCAAGAACATTTACTCATGAAAATACCAAGGAAAATGAGCTCTTATTAATATATTCAAATCAAATCAAGTCAAGGACTTCCACGTACAACCCAACCATAGATTGCATTGAACCAAATCTCTCTTTCAACAAATCACTCTCGAGCCATATTCCAATCATGAATGTGGGATCTCATGAAACAAATCAAACTAAACCAAACCGGGGATTCCAGAGGCCAAACCAGCTCAACCCTTAACTAATGATTCCACCTCATTGTCGGACATCACTAACCATCACCAAATTGGTCTCTACCCAAGTTTCCCATGGCTCTAAAGAATTTATTCCAACTAGGGCTTCTAGGACTAGTAACTCAACCCATAGCTGTTGTGAGGATTCCAGAGAATTTGTCCAATCGAGGCTTCTAGGACTAGTAACTCAACCCACGAATGGCTTCTAAATCATTTTTCCAACGAAGGCTTCTAGGACTAGCAACTCCACCCAAGATGTTACAAGGATTCTAGAACATTTGTCTAACTAAGGCTTCCGAGAACTAGTAACTCAGCGCACAACCATAAGGAACATGAGAACTAACCAGAGAAAAAAGAAGGAAAGACACCCACAACACCATGGTTATCCAAGAAATGGAAAGGTTGGGAAAATACACCACCAATCTAGGAAATCCTCCATGCTAATGACAGATCATAACATAGAAACGACATACATGTGCCACGGATGCCAAAACTAGCAACGAAATCATACATGAGACTCGGTACCTATAAGAAAAACCCGCTATATTTGTTGATTCCAATGACCTCTTGCACTTTCCTCCTCTTATTTTTCCTTCTTGATCAAAATCCCAAGTATGCCACACTCCTCCAAGAGGGCTCCGATAAAACTCTAAGTGTTGAACAATATCATAGATAGAGAATAGAGAAAGAGCTCCAAAATTGAAATGAGAAAAGGTAATACTCACTAAAGCTACCAATTGTTCTTCAGAAGATTTTTTATTTATGATGTCTCTATTTTATTCATTTTCCATTATTCTTCTTCATTTTCCTCCTCACATGCATCCTGTGACCTCTCACCTTCCTTTTCTCCTATTTTCCATTATTTGCATAAATAAATTGCCAAAAATGTCATTTTTCCTTTCCAAAGTTTTTGCTTTTGCTTTTTCCAATTTCCTTAGCCATAATAAATCAAATTAACACCCATTGGGATGTTTTTCCCAAAATTCAACTTGAAATATGTGTCTTGTGACCTTAAACATAGTTACCGATCAAACGAGAAAATTACCTAGTACCTATTTTTTCGAGGCAGCAAAAAATCACCGATTTTGTAAAGTGGTAATTCATAATACACATCTTTTTTATCATATTTTTGGCACTTTAAATTTTATTATGTATCAAGTATGAACATGTTTTTTTTTTATGTTAGTGATTTTCATGTTGATTTTGAAAAGTGTTGATGCAATATCAACCCCCCTTTTTTAGAGGGTTGATTTTTTACACTTTAAATTTCTAATGTCTTCTTCTTCCCAAAGATACTTTTTTTAAGTGTATTTATCTATTTGTGTGTTTTTAATTTTCATTTCAATTTTTTTTGTAATGAAATCTTACTTTTCTCGCGTAGCTAAAAAAAAGGAAAAAAAGAAAAGAATAGTCAATGTTTTAAAGTTAGTATTTTATATATGTTTATGTAATGATAATTAATATTTCAATGCACATCAAATAATTGTCACAAAAAACAATAATTTTAAATATTTGACAAAAAAATACATAATTTCAATATAAATATAATGAAAAAATACACATTTCCAGACTTTTTGTCAAAAATTACATATCAAATAAACAATTTTTATGGGAAAATCCTAACAAAAAAATTAAAAAATAACATATTTTTATGAATTTTATCTTAAAAATTAATAGTAATCATAGTTTTTTTACAAAAAAATTTATTCACATAAAAATTAAAGTGAAAATCAGATAATACAAATATTGAACATATAAACTCATAGAAATTCTATCTCATTATCTATATTATTATCCAATGCCAATAACTTTGCCTTTGTTTATGTTAAACCAGCATAAATGGTGCATTTCACTATTTCAAAAAGATAGTTTCTAGGATATTCCTTGATCAATTGTCTTTTGGCCTCTACTGAATAGTTCCCTCCAATTATATAATATTTGTATTTAAAACAATGTGTCCTATCTAATCCCTCTTTGTTGGGAACTTGATTTGGATCAACAAGAACCATGTAATTCACCATATGCGCATACGGATTTTCCTGAACAATGTTTTCAAATTATGGACATGTAGGTAATGTGCCTTTCTAATTTATATTAAAATTTCCTTCCTCTGACCTATAGAATTGGGTGACATTAAGCTCAAATGTTTTTCCACAATTATTTAATTTATTCTTCCTCAAGTGATTCTGAATGGCATTTTGTTTTTTTTCATTATGTCATCCTCTAAATCAGCACCTAGTATTATGATTTCTTTGCTGCGTTTAGAACTTTCACTTTGTTTTTCACTGTTGCTTATTATTTTAATAGATTCACCAACTTTTGACTTCTACTTTGTTCTAGTTAACATGCATTCTTCTACATAAATAATCTCCTCATCATTAAGTGGAAGAGAGACATCCGTGTGCATTTTTCTTTTTGGTGTTCTATTTCTTTTCTCCTTTTCAACACCAATTTCTAATGTCCTCCTCACTAATGGTAACATATTTTTGAGCTTCAACTTCAGCTACAACTGCCACATCTTCAAAAGAAACATGTTTACCTTTGTTAGATTGACCCACCGTATGGATTCTTTCATGATCCCCTATATATACTATTGCAGTTCCATGGATTGATCTTTGGTTCATTCTCCTTTATTCTTCTGACTTTGTATGGAAACTGTTGATCACATTCATAATATTTGGCTATACATAATAAATACCCTCCAACATCATTTAAAGACTAAGAAAAATCCTATCAAAGAATATACAATATGTCAATGATCAATCATTTATAAAAAAATTAATGATCTGTACAATAGTACATAACACATAAATATGAATAAGCATACTTCCAATGTTATTTGAAATGTTGGATGAGATTTCTTCACACAGTAGTGTAGATTCTTCTTGTGTGTCATACATTACCTTTGGGAAACTATATATAAACAATGTTTGAATTCGGCACCAAACATATGTCACGTACTATACCTATCATCTCATACGGTTCACACATGTAAATCATGCCACAATATAGATATATATGTGTACTATTATCAAATTCAACGTCTTTAACATGCTATGTAAAAATTGTTTTATTTATTTCTTGTGAGCTCATCTATTCAGAAATAATATTTGGTGCACTTGATGGGCTAGTTGGTTGATTTTTACGATGTTTCTCAATTCGGGTATGTTGAACAGTATTCATAGCATGTCCACATGCAACTTTAAATGATGGAATTGTTGTCCTTGATCCAAACATATTCATAGAGACCTTCCTTGATGCCATCTTCCTGAATATCTCTCCTCTTCCTCTCTCTCTCTTCTCTCTTCTCTCTCTATTATAATTTTATATATATATATTACTTAAAAATTTAAATTTATAAAAAACTATTATAGTTATGTTTTAATATTATAAAAAATGTTATTAATATAAATAAAAAATAAATTAATTTGAACCGAAACTTTTAAAATTATTTATATAATTTATTTATATATATATATATATTATATTATATATTATATATTAATTATTATATAATTATTTATATATATATAATGTTTAAAAAAATACTTTATAAATTTTATATTTAAATTGCATATATATAAAAAATAAAATCAAAAACGTCCATATATATATTCATATTATAATATTAATATATTAAATTTTTTATATTTAATTATTATTTTATTTTATAATTTAAATGTTCATTTTATAAAATCAAATTTCACCCTGCTCTGGCCATTGGTCGAGGGCCCGAGCAAGCGGGTGGAGCTGCACATAGCACCCCCTACCCACATGGGCCCCCGCCAAGCAGCGAAATAGCCACCGGCCCTTCAGAATTTGTCTGCAGTCCTTTGGCCGCTATCCTGGGGGCTGGGCAGGCGTGGGAACGATGCACGCTGCCCTTGCCCAACCCCCCACCCATCTGGGTTGCATGCTGATTCCTTTGGCCCCCGGGTAGCAGCCAAAGTGTCGTCGGCTGATTCCTTTGGCCGTTGATGGGGGGCCCACGCGGGCAATGCTAGCTGTCAGAGGGTCGGGAGCAAATATATATATATA
>APFE031715017.1:36100-48856 GCA_000404065.3 Pinus taeda | reverse complement strand
GACCTGTGACCAGTGACATAACTTGAAAACACTTGCATTGAGGTCCCCGGAGTATGAAGTTGAATAACCCTGAAGACACCCTCTGAAGATTAACCTTGGAAGATGCCCTTTTTCCATTAGCGCGGGTCCATAGTGTCTGACCCGCGCCAATGGCTCAGTTCCTACAAAGAGGGCACGCCCATAGACGCTCTTTCATAGAGCAAGGCCCGCGCCACACAATTTGGGCATGATTTTTGGCCAACGCGTACTGGAATGCTTTTTCCTCCGTGACTCATCCAGTTCCCTGAAGGAAAAATCCCATAAAAGCAGTCGGGCGTCGGCTTTTCTATCCAAGGCAACCCAACTTAATGGTTATTTTGGGACATTACCAAAAAACTCAGAATGTGTCCACATACAATGCATATCTCCTCTCCCCCCATCTATAAAGGCTTGTCTCCCCATATTGAACGGGCTGGTAGTTTTTTGGAGCAAGTGTTAATAGTGCCAAGAGTGAACAAGCTAGTGAGAGAGAGATAGTATTGAGCTAAGAGCTGAAAGAGAGGTTATGCTGCTGGATTGTGGAGAGAGAAAGTGACTTTGCAAGACATGTCAGACTGACTGCTGACCCAGCTAGAGGAATTTGCAGCGTCAAGCCTTAAGTGGTTGTAATTCTTCTCTCTTTTCTATTAATGATAAGCGACTGTTATTATGGTTCCATTCATGTGTTCTACTGGTAATATGTGAATTGTATCCTGCTTGACTAATATATAGCTGTACGATTTTGGATTTTATGCTTGTTTGTGGGTTGTTCTTCATTTGTGCAGGTGTCCATGCGTGGAGCGCAAGGATAGCGACCGGCCAGAGCTAGAGGACAGGAGCGACACTTCTCCCATGGCAAACAGCGTTGGATCCCAGGTTGGTATCCTTGATTTACTTCTAAATTGTATAGTTAGGGACTTGCATGCAACGTGATTGATTGTTGCTAGACCCCTGTGGGGCTAGTGGGATCACCTCTGTCCACAGAGGGGATTTACCTCCGCAACAAGGAGTATTGCAACCCACTCCAACTCAAAATGTCCAAATGATGAGATAGGAACTATGCGAAGAAGACCCCAGCATAAATATGGTATTGAGGAGTGGCACACCCACGAGAGAAGGTGCATGGAAATAATTTACAGAAAGTGTGAAGGTTCACAATACACCAGCAAGGGAACCCAAATTGGAAGTGGAACAAGGGACGAAGACACCTAAGGAAGCTTTGAAGAGCTTCATGGAAGTCTCTGCTCCAGGTAGGAGGGACCCGATTGAGCTGGATGGATCCCTCTATGCTTACTACCTTTTCAAAGATGTGTATGAAACTACTAATTTACAGTACAACCACTAAAGGACTCCAAGAGCTGATCACTAAGTGCACAGGATCGGGCAAA
Organism: Pinus taeda; assembly: GCA_000404065.3. Taxonomy (NCBI): domain Eukaryota; kingdom Viridiplantae; phylum Streptophyta; class Pinopsida; order Pinales; family Pinaceae; genus Pinus; species Pinus taeda. The sequence goes on along the minus strand of APFE031715017.1, from coordinate 47,450 downwards.
CCACGCGTAGTTCGGAAACTGGGAAGACATGCTTTGTGCATGAGACGGGAGATGCATATGACAACACAAATCGGTGAGTACAGGATGGGCCAAGTCATTCTGGACTTAGGACTAGATGCGAATGTGCTACCTCAGCAAACGTGGGAATGCATGGGTAGGCCCGCACTACAGTGGTCTCCTATTCAGCTAAGGATGGCCAACTAGCAAAATATCCTACCGATGGGCTGACTGCAAGGGGTGATAGTGGACATTGAAGGCATAATCATGTAGATCGACTTCGAGGTCATAGAAATTGTGGATGAAACTAATCCCTACCCTGCATTTCTAGGCATTGATTGGGCCACAGACATGGATGGGGTTGTTAACTTTAAAAGGCGGAAAATGACATTCGAAAAGAAGCACTATGAGTAATTGTCCCACTAAACCCGGCTGAAGGAGAGAACTATACCAAGCCAGTACGTGATGAGGACAATGACGATGAACTAGACTTCATATACCAGATAACAGCACAAGATTAGGGTCGGTCGAATCCCTCAGCGTGGGAGCGCGATAGTTCATGCACATTAGATACAGATGAGGAGATGGAAAGATTGTAGAATATATTGAAGGAAGTCAGCACACTCAACTACAATATGATGATTAGATCATTGTGGCGCGTAACTATTTAAGTAATGCAATGATCAACAGATAGCAACACAACGAGTGAGGGGTAGTTTGCAATCTTGGCACCTTAATCGTCGCCCAGAAATAGCATGGCGCATCGGATGAAGCACTATGTGTGCATAGGAAGCTGAGAAAGAGAAGACGGTTCCATGTACGGATTGGAGGACATGCGCACTAGAGCAGGGTAGTCCTCCAGTTACAACAAAGATCATAGCCGTATATTGCACGACCATCTCACCAACTGAATCTATGCATAGTAAGGGTCCATTGGGCCAATATGACCATACCCAGAGCATGGTATGCCAAGGGAACTCTATCCACAGCCGGAGGAGCCATTTCCCCATAGTCTGCACTACACTCGAAGACTTATGTGACTGGATTTGCTAGATATGGGAAGTTGTTCGGTGCAACGAAATGATACTTTGCGGGTTAGCGGAAGCAGCGACCAGAATCCAAAAGAAAAGAGTGAAGCTAGATGAAGAGATTGATGAAATCAAATTAGAACTCACCCACGCAGACAACGCACAAGAGCTATTGATGGCACTAGACCTAGCTAGCTCTCCTACTCTATTAGGACAAGCCGTGACTCTGTTAGCATGGTTGCACCTGCACCATAGGACACATGGAGACACAGACTGCAATACACCATCAGATTCAAAGGAATACAAATAGTGCTCGTAGCCTAGGTTATTAGGGAATCAGAAGGCTTGCACGACAGGTGCGAGCACCTGACTATCTGTGGAAGGCTTAGTCCTAGCACTCCATGCAGTTGGAAGAGGGTGTGGGACGATAAAACAGGCTGCAAAAATGATGCGCAAGGATGGTCAAATGCATCAGACACAACCACACACTAAGGGCTTCATTGCCATGGGGAAGGGATTGAAGGTGATTGTTGCAAGTACTATTCATGACAAGATGTACCATTTAAAAAATAGAGGAGCGGGTGGTGGGAAATTAAGGCGTAAGGATAACTGCCAAATTCGCATTAATGAGCCACGAGGGGGGCGAAGTGCCGACCTTGAATTCAAAATTATATATATCCAGCAAGAGAAGGGGTATACCACAAATTTTGATCTTTTGCAGAATAGGACACCCTGGATTCTATCCAAAAGTAGCAAGACGAATGAGAAGGTGTTGAAGGAAAGCCCGTGGTTTCAAGCACTGCTAAAGGAATATCGAGAGTCATTCCTCAGTTCACAAAAACCTACCACAAAAATTCCACAACATCCCACGCCGCAGGTAGCTGAACTTCCTAAATCACCCAGGACATCGTGGACCAAAAAGGACCCCCTGATACCATGACCAATGAGGCGATCGCTGTGAAATCCGCGCTTTAGCAACTCATAATGGAAGAAAAGGGAAAAAATGTTACCATTGAAAGCGATGAGGAGGATGAGGGATCCCTGACATATGTCGAAGAAGTAAACCCCGAAAGGAAACTATCTAGCCAGTGTGCTGTCCCAAGTATGTTCCCCCAAGCAAAGGGAAGGCTAAGGTCCCTACCAATCTGGATGACGTTGACAATATAATCACCACCCCGTCTCTTTCGAAAGGGGTTCCGGTTGAAAGCTCAGTGACTGGCCATATTGCAATGATGAAATTTGAAGACTGAGACCTTGCAAATATGGAAAAATTTCCCATTTGGTGACTAGTGAATTGATGGAGCAAAGCACAAAAGGGGCAGTTATGACACTTCAGCAAAAGGAATGGCTACGAAAGGTGGAGAATGCAGGGTTGCTCTGTCTCCTCTCCATTCCTCGCGTTCTTCGGTGCCCTATTATAATCTTGGTCATCAGACAGTTGCTGCGTCTGGTTCATGGCAGCTACTTATGGCTTGGCAAACCCATCTAAATCACGCCAAAACTCATGCATAGGATCTCCCTGCTTCCCGGTGAATGAAGAGACCCTAGGGAAATTGTTGATAAGAGAGCGATGTGACAATGATCGAAACCCTGAAAAATAAATATAAGTTGGAGAAAGGGTAGCAAGGGTATGTTATTGATAGTATCTCAGAAAGAGTAGTCCACGTTGCTACCCAGTTGCCGGCCGAGAAAGTGATGCGGAAATTTCACGGTAGCGAGGTTCGCGCTATTGTCATTGCGCTGGCCGAGGAGTGCGCAGCTGGGGAATGGTTCAATTAGGCACAGTTCCTTTGTGAAGAATTCCTAACCAACTGTAGAGAGGTCCAAGAGGAGGGAAAGACCTTTCACTATGCATGGTGACTATTGTCCATTGTGCTGGTTACCACTGACCTACTTGAAGACAGTGAGTTTCCCTCCTTGGACCAGGATTGGCTAGAAGCCACTAGATTTGCATTGCTTTGGGCGACTAGGGATATTGAAAGAATCATGGGCATCAAGATTTTTTGGATATTTATGGAGGCTGACATTCGACATTGGGTCACCCAGCTACCCCGGTTGTCCACCGAAATCTATGACAGTGTGAAACATATAGCTGAGATTAAAGCAGACATGCACTTTGCCTACATTTGGGCGCGCAAGGACCCCGACCAAACATGGACTACACTTCGTTTCATTTCCATTAAAAAAGCTATCGATGCAGTATTGGATACTTGGCCACCGGAATGGCATGGAATTGATGCGGTGGGGCATGATGAGGCCACCATCAAGACACAAAATATTGTAGTGAGTGTGCCGCATAGCCGAAGTGGAACGAACAACACGCTGCGGAAGTCCGTGCAGCCCAAGAAGCAGCACAAACTTCAATGACAAAAGCACCCATTGGAACGGCTGCGACAGATGAAACTCATTAGAAGGTGCCCATAGATCCGACCCACAAAGAAAAGGAAGGAAGGAACACCATCAACCACCATGGGTGTGCCCTTAAAATAGAACGAATAAAGCCACAGAAGAAGGCCAAGACGTATAAATGGGACAGAGAATTGACCACCTTGATGGAGGACGACCTAGGTGACATAGGGGACACTCTTTGTGAAGCCACTCGAGATGCCATTGATGATGCCATGTCAGAGAAACAAATTATGTTGGGGGAACTCCGTGCACAGCTGCAAGAACTTGGGACACAAGTAGCATAGACGGGAGCCACTGCTACTCATGGGGTTACAGGTATGTCAGCCACTGAGCGGCTGCTGAAGGTCCAACTGGCCCATACTATCGCGATTCCAGAAGGAGCATTGATAACAGAAAATGAGGAGGATAGAGCTGTGGTAGGATGACTTATGGGGCTGGGACTCAATTTGGCTGCCCTCCCATGTGAATGCTTGTACGAGCTCCAGGACGGTGCCATGATGGAGCTCCATGCTAGGGAGAGGTGCGTGGAACACAACTGAGTGAACAATGAATTAATATTGAACAACTGAGCCTCCAATGGGATGAAGCCATCGCATAGAGTCAACAAGTGGAGCAAGTTTTAGGGGAAGCCTATTCACATGTCCCTGAACTAGCGATTGCGATCAATTTACTTATGGACATACCAATCCACAAGCTAGCTAGCGGGTTCCATGCAGCAAAAGAGGAGGCTGTGAAGATTTAGTTGGAACTCAGTATGTAGATTGTACAACTGAAGCTATAGGCACAACCTTTGACACCACCAGAGGTCATCGAGTAGTGCAAAAGCCTCATCAGTTTTGGTCGAGAAAAAATCACACATTCTATGAAGGAACGCACTGGCTTGTTGACTCAGTCGCTCATTACGCTCACTTCACTCTAGGAAGATCCTACCCTACAGCTACTGGAAGTTGAGGCAAGAGAGCTCCAACAAGCCTATGCTAATATCAGAGGGACTGCACAAATGGTTGTGGTTACGTAGCACATGGCCAAGATGAAGGAGGCCTAGGCTCTGAAAATCCAAGTTGATGCGGCCCGCCAGAAAGAAGCAGTGATTAAAGAATGCCTCCGGCTATGGATTGATGAGGAATTTATGGGTTCCACCACCATTGAGCACAAGGTGGCACACATGCAGGCAAAATATGCACCTATAGAAGAAGCCACGACAGAAACTGATGTGTCGGTGACACACGTTGAATGGGTACAACAGGTGGCGAATGAGTTTGTTGCAAGTACCAGTGAAGCACATAAATTGTTGACCAACCTTTATGAGAAAATTTTCACACCAGTCGAGTGACTCAGGACGAGTCATGATCATTTTGTTGGGGGACTGTTGGGTAGAAGAGGGCCCATGTAATAGTTTTGGGACTTAAGGCCCACAATTTTGGCAAAGGTATGATAAGGACTCTGCGAAGTGTGCGGAGTACGAATTGTAAATGAGTCAATTCAAAGGGTTTTCCACCCAAAAATAATGTAAAATAATAGGAAGTAAGTTAGCTTGCCCATGGTCCATGGACCATGGGAATGTATAAATAGAGAGAGGCTCTACATTGGAAAGAAGTCAGTGTTTTGGTATGTACTTTTGGATCTGAACTGTAATGGGTTTTTGAAGAACAAAGTCTTGAAGTGTCTTTATGTCTGAGTCAAGGGTGTTGGCACGTAGATAGGGGCTCTGTAGCTGTGTGTGCAGGGGCCTAGTAGAGTCTGCAGCTATGTGCACGAACCCCTGTAGATGAGTGCGCAAGGTGGATCTAGATGTATTGGTGAAGAAAGTAAATAAAGATAAGTTGATTCTGAAATTCTGTGTTAAATCTGAATTGTTGCGGATCTATCTAATTTATGGTTGATATAACTATTTGATCTTTTCATGAATACTTATGTTATAATTCTATGTGAATCTGTATCTTTTTTGGGTGTGCAAACTGGTTATTTCTATTAAATGTTTTCTTAACGACCATAAAAGGTAGGTCTAATCTATAAATAACGCATTAATAAGTATTAAGGATTTTCCTAGGTCCGGATCTACGCGGAGCAGAGTGGTGCAAAGCCACAGAATGATGTGCAAACCCTCCAGACCACATCAAGACATCCCAAGGGTGTAGAAACCTGGTTCAGCAACCTCCCCTGCTACCTCGGGTGAGACATCAGTCTGCACTCTGTAGGCTATTGCTGAAAGGGCTAGTAGCTGCGGGATTTGTTTGGCTAAATAACTCTTCCGAACCTGGCCCAGGCCCCTATAAGCCAACAGTATGTTATTGAGATAAATTTATTCAGTTACCCAAAATGCAACTCCATCTGCTCACAATAACCTCTGCAAATAGATGTCAAAAACAAGAATTTGTACAATCAAAAAAATAGGCTCTGAAGATATGCATTTATCTCCTTTTTTGTAATACCCATTGAAAAAGTGAGATAGGTTTTTTTAGACTGGCCATTTACGAACAAAAATGGCCTCCAATTTTTCAAAATGCATCTTGTATTGGCCACAATAGTTTCTACAAAATTATGGCTTAAACAGGAAATTTCTAGAAAATGTACCATTTTTTCTCTATTTTTTAATCTATCTTCGCTTTGGTTTTTCAATCTGATACACTTTTACTAATACTCTTTCATCTGATACGCTTTTAATTTGATGACCTATCAATATCCTTTACCGTTTTTTTACTTGTACTGTACATTTTAACTTTTTACTGTGCTTTTTAATGTTAAATTCTTTTGTTTTTATGTGAATCAGCATCGGGAAGTGGATTTTGATTAAGTCTTAGAATGTTTCATCTTTTGTCTTCTAACTGCATCTTTGGTCTATTTCCTTTGTTCTGACTGTCAATTGTCTGTGTAGTTGTCTTCATCTTTTGTTCCTTTTATAAGGGTATTCTTCTTCTGAATATGTGATTTTAGCAGGTTTCTTGGTCTGATTCTTTGAGTAAATAGGTTTTGTGACTAGTATTAGAACTATTTATCCAAGCTCTGGCTTTGGCTGATAACCTGCAAAATTCAATCATAATTAAGAAAGCACCTGTCTACATCGAAGGGCACATGATGGTTCTCTAATAGAGGGATGCTTAGGAAAGGGGTCATAGTAGAGTTTTAGATGTAAATGGAGGTGAAATTGCATCGTAGAGGTGTAGGGTGGAATTGTAGGGTTTCATGGGCTTATACAATTTAAACGGGCGAAAGGCTTAAGAACACAAGTTTTCACAGTTTAAAAATTGAATGGGCATATTTTGGAATAAGGCGTGAAATTCATATTTATGAAGGATGGGTGGTATATTGGAATGGCGGGAAGGCGGTTTTGATGGTTTTCACACTACTTTTATGGCATGGGCAGTTTTGAGGAGGGGTCACCTGATCTACGTCGGGGCTTGACCCGTAGCTATCAGGGGTCGGGGGAAAACTGCCTTATTGGGTGGGTAAAGGCAGTCCACTGGGCGCAACTGATATGGCTATGGTCCATTAGATTTGGGTGCTTGTGATCTGACAGTAGCTAGGGGGAGAATATGCACAGAGGAAATGACGAGGGTTATGGGGGAGGTGGGGGGGGGGGGGGGGGGGCCCTTTAGTCAAAGCAGTTTGGGATTAATTTAGGAATTAATCTTGGGTTAAGCAATTGGGTGGGCCTTAACCATGGGATTAAGGAATCGGTTGAAGTTAATGATGGGATTAACTTAGGTTTACTAGGATTAGGTAAATTAAGGTTGTATTGGGATATGGGTAATCTATATGGTCTTTTTATTAAAGATAAGGGTTGGGGTATTTAATTAGGGAATTGGTCAATATATGGGAAAAGGGGTTTATAGGGGAATATACAATAAAATTAATAATTAATATGAAATGCGATGGGGGGGGAGTGGGTATTTCCTTAAGTAAAAAGGTAAAATGTATGTGTTTGCACACCTAGCTTTATACTTAGGATAAAAGGTTTTCTGTGGGTTTTTGAATGAAATTGGATTTACATGGGGGTTTTCACTTTTCCTAGGAAAATGGTGTTTAACCTTAGGAAAAGGGGTTTTTTTTTTTTTTTTTTGGGGTGGGGGGGGGTAATGAAGGGGGAATGGATTTTATGAAGGCAATTCTAGCACTTGTGTCCATAAGTCATTAAGCTGAGGGTCCAATCCCACAAAAAGTCAGAGAAATGCTTTGAGCCTCTTTGACTTGAAAGATTTAGAAGTACTAGAATATACTTGTAGATAGGAAATTAGTAAGTATATGGGAAAAAAATGAAAGAGGGGGAGTTAATTAAATTAACTTGTAAACCTTTGCTTTGCCTTCATAGTTGATCATACATATCATCATGTATGTCTAAGCGTGATGAATGTGTTTTGTTCCAATCAACTTTATACTTTAGCAACCTTTCTTCTGCTTACCCATTTCTTACCCTAACATGTTTTCTTCATTTATTTGGGTGCATTTAGGATAGCAAACCTTATCTTATCCATTTTTCTTTTATAAATCAAACTATCTAATTCTAAACTTATATCATCCAAGGGCTCAGATTAAGCTGATGAACTTCTTTTATTTCTCTACCTATCTATTGATCTGCCAAGATTAAGCTGTTCGATCATATTTTATTCTCTAACTATAAACATAACATTCAAATCATGAAATAACCAAGATTAAATAGTTGGATTACCATGGATTATGGCATGAATAACAAGTTGCACACAATCATTATTACGCATAAAAGTAAATAGTAGTGGCATTTAGACTTGCACACTTTCATGGTCGCATTTTGCTTTTAGGATTCATATATTTTCATTTTTTGACCTTCTCTTATTCTTTTGTCTTTTGATTTTCCTTTTAGGACATACCCTCTTTACATTTTTTACTTTATTAATATGGAAAACATTTGCATAAAGCAAAGGTATGTACAATATTAGAAGGCTTAACCTCAGCCATTCAAAATTATGACTCCTATTAGTATAGGAACCAAACAACGATGATGACTTATGTGGGAATTTGAAGATTGGCATCCTTATTCTTAGAAAAATGGTTGAAATAATGATAGTTTTAATTTAACATGAAGGTGGAAATTGCATGAATAGTCCTTGGTGTATGCATTTGCACCTAGTGACATAAATGAGTTATGTAATGATTATGAGAATGACTTGAGAAATTTTAGATTGATATTGCATGACTGATTACAACTTGTTGGCATGACGAAGTCATGAATTAATATGAGATCGATATGAGCTTTGCCTATCCGCTCGTTGATATTATTAATACTATGATAATGATGAATTTGATAATGGTTGTGATTTGTCTTATAAACTTTGATGAGTTCACATTGTTGATTAATGGTACAACATTGAGTTATGTATCGGTTCTTATGTTGGCTTAGCCAGGCATTATGCTTAGAGCATTGTAATCTAGATATGTCTATATTTGATAGTTATCTGATGAAGTGAGGATGACGAGTTCCAAGGTATGGCTTTGATATTGATTATCTTTTTGGTTTTAGATCCTGATGATCTAGTTGGGATAGGTGATGAGCCTCTGATGATCCAAATTAGAGGGAAATGACTTATGAAGCCCAAAACGATGTATCATGGCATGATGAATCGATTTCTAGAATTTGGGAAAGAAATTCCATATTGCAAAGATATTGGAATTTTTTTTTATAATGGTAATTGCGAATCCTTGGATACTTTGTTTTGAGGTTCAAGATGTTGCTGAACTTGACATGGCATCTGACGGTTGAATCATTTATGTTCCATTTTGAACATCAAAGTGTATATGTATGATGTTCATAGAACCTTAATGAATTCAAGAGTGAGTTTCTTCACTCACATATAGTTGTGACCGAGCATGCTTTGAAGTATCTGCATATATGGGTTGCTGATATTTGAGATTGTTTTTTATAAGCACATTTGGATGTTTCTTGAGTATGTGATATTCCATGATATCTTCGATGAGAGATCCATATCATGATCGAGGTTGATCATGATGTTCCTAGCATGGATAGTTGTGAGGCAGGATACATAAGCTCCTTAGAGAGTTGTTTGAACATGATATGGATATGACAAGGATACGTTGTGATGATTCAATTGGCACTAAGTCCCATATTTATAGTTGGTACCAAGATAATCTCATATATTGAGACAATAAATATGTTCAAAGCAAGCTCAGGCTTGTGGTTGGCACCTCCTTGTCAGGGAGGATGATTATGGCATCCTTTGTGATTCATATTATTATATATGATCTGACATGATATTTGATTTGATGTTTTGTATGAACATGAAATATTTTCTATTGAGACAAGTTGATGATGAGAGAAGCATTGATCCAGGACACTTAGTAAACTCTTCCTACCCTGCTTGAGCTCCTAGGGTGAGGAATTGAGATAGAGGGCTCCTGGAGTTGAGGGATCTATGGACAATATGGTGTTACTATATCTGTGACCCGGGGTTGAAGAATGCTACTCCCATATCTTTATAGGGCCAGCGAATGCTGCTATGCTACCTAGTATTTGTAGAGTATACCTCAGTTGGCATCATATCCTCAAGCAAGCCACCTTGATGGGAGTACTACTCCTCCTTTCTGCCAACACGTTGAGAGTGTACTTGGGGTGTGCAACCTAAGTCGACTATGATGTAGTTGTTCTACCACATCACTATTTTGGGTCATCGATGGGAAGATCAATAGGAAATAGGATGGGTTGAGATAACCCAATATGATTCTGGGTTGATGGTAAGCTTCCTAATGAAATGCCAGGGTCGAGGGTGTAATCCCCTATGTGATGAATTATCCTATTTCTCAGTATTGGTGGAAGGGGTGGTTCTAGGTTGATATGTGCTACTTGATGATATGCTCTCCAATGACGATTGATGATGATAATCTGACTAGCAAAATGCTAGGAGAGATTCTAGATAGTAACCTAATGGACAACTAGTTTTAGCTTGAGTAGCCTAATGGATAGAGAGTGCTAGCTTGAGATCCTCTCTGGTAAAAAATTCTTCTTCTTTTATATCTGAGAATGTTCAACATACGAGGAGGAACAATGAAGTGAAAAGCAGGAATAAGAAAATGATAGATCGAGATGTACAATGATGATTTGTGATGATGAGACACTTGAGATGGACATGGAATGATGACAACATGATAGAGATGATCCGTGATGATATGTGATGACACCCAAAGATTCCAGAATGGTATATTGTTCAATGGACATATATTGGCAGGTGAATTCTCCCTGTTTGAGAGGAAGTGTTAATTTTTTCAACTGCTGTAAAATTACCCCTTGGATAGCTTAAACAACCGAGATAATGATTTCATTAGATTCCTCTTTTCACAAGGACCAAGATCGACCTAAATATCACCCAATTTGGTTAAGCAGAAGTTGAGTTATGAATTATTTTATTCATACATGTATTGTGGAATGGGTTGGCCCTAACCACATGAGTAACTGCTTGAGTCAACCTTAGCCCCAAGTAGACCCATAGGAAAGCCTATAAATAGAAGGTACCTCAAGATCATTTGGACACATCTTCTCTTCCCTTTTTTCTTGGTTCACACAGGTTCGATGAAAGGAGTTCGCTCAAGGGTCTAAAATCATGGGTGAAAGGATTGCTCTGGGTTAGGGTCTCCTCGATTTGAGTCACTGGCACAAAACAAGGAATTTGGATGTCTGGTCGCTAGCACATAAGCTTGTGAGAGTGACTATAGACCATTGGATGTTGGCACAAAGGCTTATGGGAGCAACTATGGATTCACAGGTAGATCTGGATGTAGGTTTTAACCCCATATAGAAATTACCTACATACGAATTCTAAATCACAAGAAAATAAAAATGCAAGAGCATAACCCATAAAACACATATACACAGAGATTTCCCACTGGATCTCAAAACCGAGACTACTGGCTTGATTTTTCATTATATTCCT
>APFE031715017.1:6333-36088 GCA_000404065.3 Pinus taeda | reverse complement strand
CCCCCCCTCTAACCCCCCAGTTCACTACGTAGGTTAGTCGTGGAAAGAATATAACACAACCCAACACTGGAGGTATCAGTGTTAGGTCGCTCGCCCAAAGTGTTCCAAAGAGCGACCAGGCTATTTTGGATGCATGCACAGAGTCTTCCAGAGAGCCAACAAGCAGTGTTAGTTTCCCTCACAAAGTATCCGAGAGATTGATGAGGAAGTTTTGGTTGCACTCAAACAATTTTTGTGAGAGTGACCAGAGTTCGTATCTAGGGTTTGACATACTGACTTCAGTTTACTTCAATGATATGGCAGATCTGGATTTTTCTCTACTATTATACAAATTTGTATATGCGTGGTTATGATTTGGTAGTTTCCGTTGCAAACATATGTATTGGGTTCATTGACAGTGACAACAATGCTCAACAATGTTCGACATAGTGGCAACAATATACAATTGTTGAAATTAGTTTATGCAACACATTACAACCATCAATATAAGGGTTCTGATTCTTGACATGATTATATTTGTTTCAGACATATCATTATTGTTTTGTTGAATAGATGAAGTTACAGATCATTGTACTCACTTTTGTTACATCATTTGATGACAATCTAAGAAGAAGAAGATCTGCAATGGTTTTGCCCATAGTGGGTTTTGCCCTGGTCTTGGACCAATCCTGGTGTCTCTATGTGTGTGCACGATTTCATCTATTGTTCCTTTCATGTTCCATTTCATCGATGATGTTGGTGATGATGTTTATTTCTATGTAATTGTATATGTTGATATATAATTTTGTAGATCTGAATAATGAAATGATGATATGGGGTGAACATAATGGATTAATGATTAAATGTAATTATCAACACAAATAAAAATGTCTCCGTAAGAAAATTTAACATATTAAATGTGCATAAATTTGTTAAATGGAATTCTAGAATGTGTATTTCATTCTATTTCAAAATAAGATATGTATTTTTTTTTATACAAAAAAGGGTAATTATCAAAATCTTATCAAATATAATGCTAATATGGTTTAATTAAATAATTATTATAATTTAGTTAAATGTAATATAATTATGTTTAACATGAAAACATAAGTATAAGGTAATTCCAGGTGAAAGTAGAAGGGTGAAGGTGGTACAAATGACCCTCCTCATTCATGAATTAAAAATGATTTTTTTTTTGTGCTAGTGCAAACTTCCTCCTTTGTTATGACATCATCACTTCCCTATTAGCAATTATGGCGAGAAGGGGTTGCATATATTTGTTGGTATTTTGGGGAGTTCACAAATTTATTCACCACCAAATATTTTTATAGAATCCAGACTTTCCTCTTATTCTGATGATGAGCACCCTACTTATCAATAAGGAAGCTTCCACATCATCCTAGCATAGTAGTAATTCCTAATTGTTCAAATTAAAATTAAACAAAATAATGGATAGGGAATATCTAGTGTTGACACATCATGCAACTCTAAATAATATGAGAATATAAGAAATTTAGACAAGGGAAATCACTAGTGTAGAGCCACCTCCTACTCATAAATGTACGATCGCGATCACTTATGCAAAAAAAAAATCACCATGCCATTTCTAAAGCCAAATAAAAAAATATAAAGCTCATCATTTATCGAAAGGGAAATTTTAAGGTGCTAAATTTCACTGATGAGATAATTTGCCATTTTTTTCCACAAAAATTGATTCACCAATTTCCATTTTCTTCTAAAACGCTTCACTGAAATTCTATAAAATAAAAGTATCTTACTCTAAAAATCACCAAAACAATTCTAGAAACTATGTAAAATCCTTAAAATTTTGAATAGTTTCAATGTGAAGAAACATTTTATGGTTATCATTTTAATAATTAGTAATATTAACAAAGGTTTCTTCACTTTAAGATAATTATGGATCCCTAAATTGTTTCCTACTAAGACATAGATTTTGAGGAAAGGAATGGGCTAGGAACTACATAAAGAGCTTATAAGTTAGAGGAACATGTTAGCGAAAATGGAAGCACATAAAAAACACATCAATCAAAATGGAATTGGCTAAAATAGTATTTGTTGTGAATTGACAAGGAATTGGTCAAAATAGTATTTTTGTGGGGAACAAAAGAATCAAGTTACCCACTTCTGAACCACCCTTGACCTAAAAGAGAAAACCAAACAATTAAAATAATGACACTATGACAAGTTAGAGGAATGCCATACTAAGGAATTGTAAGAAATCCAGACTATGTTAAGAAGGAGATGACAATTATCATTCTCTCCTATAGTCTAGCTCTCAACCTAGCATTATGTAAACAATAATGTGGAAGAATAGTTTCTTAAAGTTGAACTTGATCTACTTGATCACAATTGAAGAGGAAAATGCATAACAAGCCATTTTTTAGTTTTCCTCTTTTCATGTTGTTTTCGTGTATTTCTTTTATTTTTATCTATTAATACAATTGGCACTAGAAAGATGCAAGGAACCCATGTTAGAAATAATTGAAACGATGACACTATTGAGAGTGGGAGGGAATAAGTAGTGTGACCAAATTATAGAACTCTTCACCATTTACACTTACAAACCACTCATGTAATCAAAATCATAACTCAATCATGTAAAACATAACATCATAACTAATTTTTTTTTTTTGTAAGCTTGGTGGGACTACATCTTCATCGTGTCTAATATATCACCCCAATCGGGGTGGGGAATTGAACTGGTAACTTCACATCAAGGAGTGCCTTAATAAAACCACAATCACCATCTATCGAAGACCCATTGGAAAACATCCTAAATATTATGATACACATGTGCAAAAAATATATAATACATGAATATTCTTTTTATTTCTTTGGAAAACATAAGCTACAACTTCCTATTACATCGTTGCCGCACAAGCTTGCACTTCTAGGTTTATCAATTGCTACTAAGAGGAACCTCAATCCACTGATTTATCAACTACTACTAAAGTGGACTACTTCCCTTGCTTGTTTATTAATTTTCAATGAAAGGGACTATTTCATGTGCTTTTTTATCAGTTTTCACTAAAAGGGACTGTTGCCCCTACTTGTTTATCAATTTTCACTGAAGGGGACTACTACCCCTGCTCGTTTATTAGTTTTCAGTGAAAGAGGTTGCTTCCTCTACTCTATTTACCAATCACTATTGGAACGAGATACAACCCTTAAAATGAAATCTATGACTTGCTAGCTATGCTAATCAATCTTTCATCCATTTTCAAACTCAGATCAATAGGCCACTTTCTTTCATAAAAAAATAAATTTCTGACCTCAAATACTCACAACAAACATCATAAAATCACATTCAACAATCTTTGATTACTAATGAAAACACAATACACACCATAAAATCTCATTCAACAATCTTTGATCATTAAATAAACCACGAAACACACTAACATCATCAATCCTTACCAATTACTATTTTCACCATAGAAAAACATCTTTGTTGAAAACATCAAAACTTTAATTCATTCCCTTCCATATCAAACACCTTTTAGACACCATAATTAATCTTTGATTCACCCCTAATGCATGCTACCATTATGTATCTTTTTTCTCCAACAACCTCCTATCTTGGTTGCTTTAATTCTGCTTATAAAGGAATTTGGACTGATATTTTCAGAATTTTGAGCTTTAGTCATGTTTACACTTATGGTTACATGAATATTTAGTTTTTCCTCTTTCCTACTTCTCTATGTCTTTTGAATGTGGTATTTAATTATTTAAACACCACTTTGTTGTCCCTTTGAGAAAATCTGAGCTTAACTGCTCAAATATACAATTATGGAATTTTATGAGGCATTAGCAGAGATTTTCTAATTTTACAATATCGCCAAGTTTAACTTAAACTACTAAATATATCTCTTAACTATACATTCCATCATTCTAAGCTACCTCCTCATTCATTCCTTCTTTATATTAATTTAGTGCAAAGCTTTATATGGCACAAATGTTAATCCTTATATATCGACCCATTTCATGCATTAACCATTCAAAACAGGCCCAAAGCACTTAACAAAACTCTATGTTATTGAATTGTTCACTCAAACTCCCGAAGGATTTAACCAATAACATTGTCAAATATATCTTTATAGATGCTTATCAAGTCAAGCCCCAAGGGCTAATTTAACACTACATACAACCTTCTGTTGGGTCCCTTTGTTTTCAGCCCCAAGGGCTTATTTTATTTTATAATTATCCATGCCGTCAGTCAACACACAAAACAAAAGCAAGTAATTTCCCTTTGTTTTGGCCCCCAAGTTTATTTCCTTCTTGGTGTGAATTTATAAATATGTATGGGGTATATTTTTCATGATTACATTGTTGTGGGTACGTCACTACTAAATGTGCCTTGTTTTTTGGTCTGTACATTCTTCTCTATACATGTCACCATGTCTTGGAGTCTTGTCATCTTGAAGCTTTCATAACATGTTCCTTTAACTTTCTTCTAGGGTAACACCTCCGAGGTGACATGTACTAGGCTATTTTTTATTAGTTCTTGGCCTTTCCTTCACTTGTCATTGTTTCCTGGTGCTGAGTGAGACCAAAGTGTCCTACGATGAACTTACTTCAATCCTTTCATTGTCTATGGAATAGGCTGAGGTGTCTTGGTGGGAACAACCACTAAGATAATGGACCAATCATGTACATGTTATAAAAATATATATTATAGAGAAATGGAACACATAAAATATTGCAGAAATACAAATAAACAAACACATAAAACAAGAGATACATAGATATACATGGCTCACCCAATTTGGGCTATGTTCATGAAGAAACAACCAATATTTACTTTTATATTATCTAGCAAAATGAAGAGATACAACCTACAACAGATCTATTGTAATTTCCGCTTCGATTTCACACAACCTCCTCTCTCTCTCTCTCTTAGAATAATCATGCACAACTATAATACAATTCCCTCGTATAAAATGATGGTTGACTTATAGGGAAAAAACCATAAATTAACATAAATTCTACCATTGGATCATTCACCTAATGAAAAACATAGATTGAATATGAAATTACAATATTTTACAAGGAAAATTTTCATCTATTTTTAGCTTTAGGGGTGCTTCCCCTGAACCGTCGCTAGGGGCTCTTTAAATGTAGTCATCTCCCCCCCTTGGACCCCCCTCTTAGCTATCATATGGGAAATGTTTCTACCCTATTTAAGAACTAGGGTCTAACACGGATGACACCTCTGAATCAAAAATATAATAAGGCTTCACACCCAATAATCTGCCACTTGGAGACTGATTATAACAACTCCACTGCTGCTTCATTTGTTGGAAGATACTTCCAATTTGGACCTAGATGTTTCTCATCTTTATCACCATACTTGAAGACCAATTGAAACTGAGTAGGATCTCAGTTTCCTCTTGGTTCCAACTTTTGTTAACATGTCTACAGGATTCTGACTAGTGTGTATCTTTTCCAGCTTCAACTATCCATCTTCCAACACTAACCGTATGAAATGGTACTTGAGTTGTATATGTTTAGTATTAGAATGAAATGTTGATTTTTTTTAAAGATTAATGATGCTCTGGTTGTCATTGTACAAACTTCCCATCTCCTTCTTCTTTCCTAACTCATCCATAAACCTTTGTAACCAAATCTTTTATTTACTAGCCTTTGTAGCAGCAAAATAATTTGCTTCTGTTGTTGAAAATGTAACAACGTTGTGTAATTTTGAAACACAATTGATAGTTGTTCCACCTACAGTAAAAACATGCCCCGTGGTTCTCTCCCTATTATCTCTATCGCCTACCATATGTGAATCAACATATCCATGTAGAGCAATATTTGAACCACAAAAGCATAATTCTGGAATTGTGGTGCCTCTAAAATACCCGAGAATCCATTTCACTGCCATCCAATTTTTTTTCCTAGATTGGTCATATACCTACTTACAACTCCCACTCCATGTGAAATATCAGGCCTTGTGCAGATCATTGCACACATTAAGCTTCCAATTGTTGATGCATATGGAACTTTACACATATAATCCATATCTTCCTAGGTATTGGGATGCATCACCTTAGTTTGAAATGTCTAGCCAAAGGTGTACTAATTGGTTTTTCATTCTACATATTAAATATTTCCAACACATTTTGTATGTACTCACTCTGAGACAACATTAATTTGTGATTTTTCCTGTCTCTAGTTATTCTCATACCAAGGATTTGTTTTGTAGCACCCAGATCCTTCATTGAAAATGAATTTGCGCATTTTCCTTTGAGCACATTTATTTATTACATGTTAGATCGTGCAAAATAATTTCATCGAAATACAATAACAATATAATATAACTGCCACCAATTTTCCTTTTAAGATAAACACAATGATCATAATGACATGTACTATAACCTTGTTCAGACATAAACTTGTCAAATTTTAGATACCAATGCCTTGGAGTTTGTTTTAAGACATACAAGCTCTTCTTCAATTTTCACACTAATTTATCCTTCTCTTTTACCTCATAGCCTTGTGGCTGCTGCATATATATTTTTTCCTCCAAAAATCCATGGAGAAAGGTTGTCCTTACATATAACTTCTCAAGGTGCAAATCTTCTCCTGCCACTAGACTTAAAATAGTTTTGACTGAACTCATCTTAACAATAGGAGAAAAAAATTCATCAAATTCTATAACTTTATTTTGTGCAAACCCCTTCACCACAAGTCTAGCCTTATACCTATGTTTTCCTCCATCTTCTTCCTTCAACCTGTAAACCCATTTATTCTACAATATTGTTTTACCTCCACACAACTTGACTAAGTCCCAAGTTTGGTTATGCACGAAGGAGTCCATCTCTTCTTCCATGGCTTGCTCCCACTTCTTCCCAGTTTCTATATGCATTTCTTCTTTATATATTTTCTGTTTTCCATAATCAGTGAACAATACGTAATACGATGAAGGAGAGTATCATCTAGGGTGTCTACTTATCATGGTAGATATTCTAACACCACTTTTAGGTCTTTGAGGTGCTTGTTGTTGTTATGGTTGTTATTGTTATTGTTGTGTCTTTTCATCATTATCATTTTCAAACACCTTTACTTTTTTTGTGATCTCGTCAAGCATTGCATATTATTTATATTCCTTTTCCTCTTTTGTTTCCTACTTCTAATCCTTATATGAGACCTTTTCATTGAATATCACATCTCTTCTCCTAATTGTTTTGTGATTTTCATAGTCATATAAGTGATAGCCAAAATCATTAACACCATATCCATTAAAGGCCAACTTATTTTATTTTTCCTCAAGCTTTGTTTTATTTTCTTTATTAATGTGGACAAAGGATTCACAACCAAAGGTATCTAAAAATGAGTAGTTTACCTTCTTACCTGTCCATGCCTCTTCTGGAATACCACCATCCAAAGAACTTGAAGGCCCTCTGTTTATGATGAAAAAAGTATCTATATCACATGCCAAAAATTGTAAGGGAAATCCTACATGCAATCTCATGCACCTTACGCCTTCCATGAATGTCTCATTCATCCTTTCTTACACACCATTTTCCTATGACGTTTCTGGAACTGTCTTCTGTCTATGAATTCGATGAATAGTAGTTATCAAACTCTTTATTGCAATATTCACCTCCATTGTGTGATCTAAGACACTTGAACTTCTTTCCTATCTCATTCTCAACCAAATATTTCCATTTCTTGAAAGCATCAAATGCATCAAATTTATTTCGAATACAATAAATACATGTTTTCTTAGTTTCATCATCAATAAAAGTAACATAATAGCAAGATAAACTGAGAGATGATACCTGAGTAGTTCCCCATACATATGTATGCAAAAGCTCTAATTTTTCTCTCTTATTTTCTTTACCAACTATGATATATCTGACTCTCTTCTACTTTCAATAAATGCAATTTTAAAAAATAAAATCCAAATCAAAATTCTTCAAACCTGAGAATAAATTTCCTGAGTGAAGAATCTACATCCCCTTCTCAGTCATGTTCTTGAGCCTATAATGCCACAATGTTGTATCTGTTCTTATGGAGGTTAAAGCATTAACATAATTGGAAATACCATTGCATAAATACAACGTACCATCCTTTTCTTATTTTTATATTACCAGGGCTCCTTTAGTGACCTTCTAGGTTTTGTCTATCAAAGTAGTTACACAACCTTCACTTCGTAGTTGCCCTATTGAAATTAGTTTTTTCTTTAGATATGGAAATGCCTTAGCTCCTTCAATAACCATTGGTTTCCATTTCATTAAATTATAAAAACCTTACCCACTCCAACATTTTTACGGGGTTTATCATCACCTAGATGAACATGTCCAAAATGTCCTTGAAAATAATCATGAAAATGTTTCCTATCAGGTGTAGCATGGAATGAGGCCTCTGAATCTACTTATGGGCATCCAAATTAGACATAAATTAATGCCTATCAAACCAACATTAATAACGTTAAACCTCTTTTTTTTCA
Organism: Pinus taeda; assembly: GCA_000404065.3. Classification (NCBI taxonomy): domain Eukaryota; kingdom Viridiplantae; phylum Streptophyta; class Pinopsida; order Pinales; family Pinaceae; genus Pinus; species Pinus taeda. The sequence continues at coordinate 27,633 of APFE031715017.1, read as the reverse complement.
TTATATGACATAATTTTATCTTTAACATGTTCATTAGGAAGGTTAGAGATAATTTCATATTTGTGGCTACTATTAATTTTTTGTATAATATTGTGAGAATATTGGGAAGATTATGAAGATTTGTAGTAGGAGATAATATAGGGACTTGGTCCCTTCTAGAGGAGGATCAATAATGGATAATAAATGAAGAATATATTATGAAATTATTGCACAAATTCTAAAGCTCTAGTGATTGAGAAAACATAGGAATGTGTTCCCTCTAATTTAATGCAAATTCCTAGTGTTGGTAACCAAATACTCTATATGAAATATTTTTGAGGGGAAATCTTCCTCATTTCAAAGAGAATTCTTCTGAATCACTTTGTATAAGTACCAATTCGAATGGGTCTCTAGAGGCATGCATTTATTATTCTTCTTATGGAGAAAACTTCTTATTTTGGAGCTTCACTTTCATTTCTACTAAGGATGTACTTGGATTAATTCAAATAATGAAGTTTCATGCCATTTTTAGCCTTTAAAGATTCGTTTCCTTCATAGGAATATGATTTTCCTTGGGCTTGGCCATCCTAGGAGCCCCATAACACTCTTGTACAATTTTTGTATTTCCTTTGAATGTATTTTTCACTTTTATTTCTTATTTCTGCATTTACTATTCATGCGCCTTTTGTTGTAGGTCATATTGGTTAAATGATTGAAGTGAGTTGTTGTCAAGGTTATGCATCCTTATAAAAAATTTGAAAATTCATATTCATCATTGATCTACTTGGATTGGTTTACCAATTCACAAATCTTGAATTTCTAGAAGTCCCTTGTAGCAAAATAGTAGTAATTGTTTTCTATTTTTTAGAACATGTTAATGAGATACATTTAAGTTGATTCTGCTTGTATTGGGTCATCAATATGTTAGAGTCGGTCTTGTCAGTCCTCCATCAGAGATCAAAACTCTTTCTGCATTTCATTTTTAGGAATCCTGCTCCATTCACCCAGCTGCATTCCACTAGGGGCATGCCATAATCTGACAAAAAAGGTCATGCTAGTCATTTCCCCTCATGTCTGGCTCCTGCTAGCTTAGGTCTTTTGTCAATGATCACTAAAGTCCATGACAGTCAAGGTCTGGTCCTTTAACGAACAAAGTCATTTTCGATAATTAGGTCTAGGGATTAATCAATTTGGTCTTCATCCATGTCCTATAAAGCCATGCAGGCTAGACTGAGGCCCTTACAAAGTTATGATTCAGAGAGTTTCATCGTCATATGGACAAACTTTGACTGTTCTTCAAAACTTTGTTTTGAAGAAAAGTCAAACAGTGTCATTTGTGATAAAATTTTCAAAAAATTCGTCAGTTGATTTCTTTAGGTGCAGTCATGGTTTCCATGGCCAAATGCCCTGTCATGCAATCCCTGCAAAGAGTGCCGAAAATTTCATCATTTGAGCTAAAATTTCAAAGGGAAAAGTGAAATTTAGTGTTACTTTAAGTCAGTGAAAAAAGCCAAAATGAAACATTAGCAAAGTGGGTTTTTGGAGAAGAAAAAATTAAACCCATGGCTTCAAAGTCTTTATATACAAGTTTCCACAAAAATCAAGGTCATTGTGCAAATCAAGGTCATAGAGAAACATAGAAAAGTTTGTGAGAGAGCTAGCACGCATTTGGAGTGAAGTGGGAGTCGTTTTCCAGAGTGCGGCGCACACATAGAGGGGCGTGGTGCACATACAGAGCGCGGAGCACACAGAGTCACCCAATAGTGCAAATTTTACAAGGGCGCGACGCACTGGGTTTGGTGCACAACACACACCCACAAAGGCCCGAAATTGTGCCAAATTGCCTCCAGTTGCCTGTGAAACCTCTCAAATCAATAGGTAGGCTCTATATCATGGCTTGCTCATCAAATGTTGTGAATGTTATGGTGGTTCATGGCTATGTTTAATTGCAACAAAACTCATAAAACAAACCACTAAAAACAAAAAAAAACATCAAAGCCATGGTTGCTAGGGTTGTAAAATTGTGGTGTTAGTGCCAAGGCCCTTTTGCACCACTCATTTTCCCTTTCTTGCCATTTTTCCCTATCCCCCCTTTCTGATTTTCCCTATTACCCCTACCCTAAAATATTACCAAACTCCATTCCCTATCCCCTCCTCTTATTTGTCAACATAACTCCCCAAAACCCTACCTTATCAAATCCCCAAACCCCCCTACATATCCCTAAACAAACTTCTCCCCATAACCCCTATTCCCATCATGTTATTCCCCTCCTAATACTCCTTTTTTTTTCATTGTTCCCTTGGTGGAAGATATTACAAAAGCACCCAGTCTCATACCAGCATCAAAGGGTAGCCCAAGTACAGTACACACACAACAGTCATGGCATCTGAGCATTCATCAGAGTATGAGATGGAGACACAAAGTGATTCATCCTCGGAAGAACAAGCTCCCAAGAGACATCACAAGAGTGGAAAACATGTTAGGGATGAGCCAACTACCCTCACTGAATTGTAGGCCTACCCTCTTGTCATGTCATGTTTTCAGTATCTATCATGTTTTGAATTTTGTCAATGGGTGGCTAATGTTAGAGTTCATCATGAGTTGGCCCGTCTTTCTGTGCTTCATCTACATGGAGGTCAATCTATCTTGGCCAGGGTCACCTTCACATTGACACCCGAAAGTATCTCATTGGCAACCGAGATACCGAATGTTGGAGAATAGTGGCACAAGAAAAAGAAGGTGGATAGGCAACATTATGAGCCTTACATTAAGGCCAGTTTCTTAAGGCAGCTCACAAGAGTCTTTCCATTGAGATATTTGAAAGATGAATATGCTCCGCTCATGAAATTGATCATGAAGTACTTCAGCTGTGAGGGGAGGTTTTCTTGTCTATATGCCTACCACATCAGGTTGCTCATGCACTTTACCAGGGTGCGGATGATGAACCTCCCATTTTTCATTTGTAGGAACATAGATAGGATGAACACCTTCATGTAGCATAAGACCCCTCAACAACAACTTAACAGTGTTTATCACTTTGCTCTTATCCGGATTTTGGTGGATCATCATTTGGGATTGCAGGGCATTGCTTGGGAGGACTTCATCTCCCGTGACCTCTTCAACACTTCACAGGTATTATCAAAGGTAGAGGATGAGATAGGTGGTCCTTCTCATCAGTATGAGTGCCATGAGACCACTACTATGCCAGTATTCGTTACATATCAGAGAGGCAGTAGGCACTTGTTTGCAGCAACAAAGCGAGTGTTATCTCCACCCGGGGTGGAAGGGGCCTCACTTCTGGCATCGACAACACAGGTACAGGACAAGGGCAAGAGGCCCATGCATGAAAAGGGGCCATCAGGTGAACAAGAGGCTGATTTCATCCACATTCAGGATGATGATGGAGATGTGGAGAGTGGCAAACTTAGGATGACCATCTAGGACCAGAAAACAAAGATCCAGGACTTGTCACTCAATTTGGAGAGGGCCAAATGGATTATCAGGTATTTGGAGCAGAGGAATAAATAGATTGAGGACCAGCATGAGATCATGGAGCTGCAAAGCATCCATGAGAATTGCCAAGCTGCCCAGCATAGGAGGATTGAGCTCACTCCATTAGAGCAGGAGATTAACAATGACCATGAGTCTTGGCTCGAGCGGATCAACATCCACCTTGAGAGACTGCTGGAGAAGGCGGACATAGACCAAACCATACTGAGGTGGATGGTTTATCATTACAGGGCACGAAACATGAGTTCAAAGGCTTGGATAAGGAGCTTGAAGGCAAAATTGAGCAGAGCAAGAAAGAGACAAAAGAGGCAAAAGGAGCAAGATCGGCTTCGAATCTTGGCTGAAGCCTCTGTGGCCCAGCATAGCACCTCTTAGAGAAACTCTAGCCCAAATTTCAAGAAATTTGGGGCAATTTTGGTCACAACATAGGTTTTTTTTCCCTGTGCGCCGCGCCACTTCCGCGACACTTAGGATTGGGAGCTCCAAATTGCAAATGGCTTGCATTTTTGGATTCAAGATGCAAGATCACGACTATTGGTGCATGGACAAGAAATTTGGGCATGATTTGAGTCTCCAGGAGGTCAAAAACACCCAAAAAATGACCTCTCTGCCCCTATTTTGACACACAGGAAGAAGTCTTGGGAGAATGAAGATTTGGAGGGGCAAATGAGCACAAAATTCAGAAATTCCACTTGGGTTGGAAAGTAGACAGGCTAGGATTTCCAACAAGCACACTTGGGAACATTTTGGACTCATGTAGGTGCCTCAAAACGGACTCCAAAGTGGCGCGGTGCATATAGAATTGGGCGCAACGCATATAGAGAAAAGGGCCAAATTCACCTCTATTTTACGAAATTTCGATTCGCGACTTTCTCTAAGTGGGCCTGCTCATCTAAACGTCACTTTTTTCAGCAACTAAGGCAAATTTTAAAGAGTTTGGCTTCTATCCAAGTGGCAAAGGAAGGCAAACGGTCACCCAAGCCATTTGTCATTTTGGTAATGCTGCACCTGTAGCTAATGGTTTGCTTTCCATCTCCATTTTCTAATGATTTGAGAAACTCCCCAACTCTTGGTCGTTCTATTTCCTCATGGAATAGTCTATTTATTGTATGCAAACCATTTGCAAAGGGTTGGTTGGCTTATAATTTCTGGGAGACTGTGGGAAAGAAACTCTGTTTCTTCATTGTATATTTTGACAGAGGATTAATGAAAGGCAACAACTCTATTTCATGAGATTCATGTGGTTGTGAGTGTAGGAAATGTGTTTTTCCTTATGTTTCATATGTATTTCATTATGTTTCATAGTTCATTCATATTCATTTCCAGTGAAATTTTCTGAGTAAGATAAGGTAGAATTCATTTTTATTGCTCTGCCTGTGGGAAAGTTTCACATTGTGTGTTTTTCTTCTGTTGAAAAGGATTCATGTAATTATGCCCTTTTCACCATCTTAAGAAATCTCTCAATTCCACATTATTTCAAACTAAATTGCTACACTTTCCGCCTGTCTTGCCTCACGAAGTAATCTGTGCCTTTGTATTAAATTCTCTGCTCATTACTGTCCGTTGGTCCCATAACATCCCAGAAACTCAGTCATTCATAAAAATTTGTTTCTTGTATCCATATTTACTTACTAGCCTAAGATCAATATTTCACGGTAAGTCATCTCAGATCATATCGTTTACTTATTCATTGAGTGTGACTGGGAGAGAGCCCTCTCCTGTTCTGGTAGGGCTAGCTACCAGACTGAGCGTGGTTTGTGGTTATCGTGAATTTTTCCTTCCTTCAGCCTAAGGCAGATTTAGGTGCTAACACAATAAATTCCCATTAATAAAAAAATTACCCCATAGAATTTTCACTTGATTAGGTTAGGAAGTTGGTAGGTTAACTAGCTCACTAGTTCTTGAATTTCAAGTTTTTAGACTAGTAATTTTCTGCTACTTTTTAGCATGTGTTAACATGGGTATTTTGGAAATATTACATATGGAATGGAGTCCTAAGAAATCCTACTTAATAACATCATTTTTCTCATCCCATTTTCATTTGATTTACTTGGTCATTCGATAATTTATCTCCTCCTGTAGCGAAACATGGCCTCTTGTAGCACTCTCGTACCACATATAAACTTGACCAGATTTGCTCCAAATATTTGTTTTTGTCTTAGGATTGAATAATGATCCTTAGGCTCTAAATACATGATTGGGGAAGAATAAACACCACTCAGGATGTTTGTTTTTACAAAGTATATTAGGCCTATTTCTTTGAATTGACGCTCTTAGGATTTAAATTACAAATTGTTGTTTTTGCATAGGATTAATTTATTTTCAAGGAAACTTATCACATTCAACAATTATACTAATGATTCACATTGTTGCAAATATAACAAGGTTTATATTATGAAAATAGACAATTACTTTTCGTTCCTACAAATGGCATAACCTTTACCTTCTTGTAACAAGGATTATTGTTTATAGTTGAGCAAGTAGCATTTTCATTTCTTGCAAATAGAACAAAATTTCCATTTTTGCAATTACTTTAGGCTTTGATTTAATGAAATTCACTCGATGACATCAAATCAATGAAACAAGGACACATTGTATGTTTCACATATAGTGTTGATACCTCTTAAGCTTGTATGAACCTCAGATTGATAATTTAAATTGGTAGTCTTGGGAGTTGCAACATTCTTGTTGCAATATTAGGGTTCATCACTTTTTGGCGCCATTGCTGGCGAGGTTTCAAAGCATGCATTATTTTCTTCCCTAGTTGATTCATTTATTTTACTTTATGCAAAAACACAAAAATTTCATTAGGCATATTTCATTTGAAAAACAGAAAATTGCATTACATTAGCATTTTCATTCAAAAAAAAAATCATAAAACCGAAACATTTCTTCAATACCTCAAACCACCATTTGATTGCATGGTGCAATAAGAACCACATAATCATCCACTTTTGTGTTTATAAGAATAAGAGATGGAAGAGAAGGTAGAATAAATTGATGGAGATAATGCAAATGAAGAAGATCATCTTGGATTTCCCATTCAGATACTGATATCAGTGTTCATATGAAGGACATCCCTCCATAGTTACTTCCAAAATTCCATGGTATGATGTCAGAGGATCCAGAATCCTTTCTATTTGATTTTTGAATCCTTTGTATATATTATGGTTACTTATTAAACAATCAAAAATCGAGATTGTTTCTGACAACATTAAAGGATAGAGCTCTTAATTGGTTCACAAGTATAGCGACCAATTCAATAATATCATTGAATGATATGCAGAAGATATTTATAGAAAAATATAAAGATCATGATCTTAAATAATAAGTCTTCAGAATGATTCGAAAACAATATGAAAACCTTGAGGATCTAATAGAGAGATTCATGTATAATGTTAAGAGGGAAAGATACATCATTTAGGATATGACATACTAAAACCCCTCCTACTTAGGACAATTAGATATGGGTGTATTGATCTCCTTGATCTCCTGATTGTAGGTGATGTATACCAATTATCATTTGAAGAAATTTGTGGAACATGCAAGCCTCAAGAGGAAGCACAAGGGTAAGTAAATTAGCATCAATATCAGTAAGTGAAATTGAACTTACATTTTTCTTTGATAACTTTAAAACGAAAATTATTAACAATCTAAGTGAACGAGTAGAAATGTTAAGAATAAAAAATGAAAAAAAAGTAGATTTTTATATTTCTTTTATCCATGTAAAATCAAATGATACTAACTATTTCCATCATTACTACGGTTGAAGGAATTTTACCAAGAAATCAATGGAGCAAGTCAATCACCAAACCAGCTATGTTATGTAGCTTCAAGAATACCACAACAATCTAGTCAGCCTGGTATGATGCAATAACCTAATTCACAATTTCAAGGATATGTGCAACCATATCAAAGTAATTGGAATACATCCTTTCCTTAGAAACCTTGGACATCTCAACCCCAAAACCAATCTTGGCAACAAGTTTGGAAAGGACCTTATGGGAAAAATCCATAATATCCTTAATATTTTCCTCAATATCCTCCATACGCAACTCCATGTGATCCCTACTATCTACGTCCACAAAAACCACAACCCAAACCACATTCATCTCAAAGTTCCACTCCCACTCAACTTCCTAAACAACTATTTCTACACTCAAACAATCTAATAACTCAACCCACTTACAATGATGAGCTATAATACTTCCAAACAAATCCTCTTGATATGAATGGTATTGACCTTAGAATGGGAAGTGTATTGCAAAAAAGTTATTCTCTTGATTCCATTGAAGAACAACATCCAGAAGAAGAATATACAGAGAAGACGAAGGAATCATGGACTACACTTGACAAAGAGCAGACCTAAAAATCAATGGTTGAGAAAGTTCTATCATATTTACCATGAAATCCTCCATGTGTTCATCAGAGTAATAAAAATAAAAAAGGAATATCTGAATGGGAAGACATACAAGATTATCTAAATTAGCAAGTGAACCAAGGGCATCAAAGATATATTGAGGTTTGGTTCTATAAAATCAACAAGATGGAGCATCACTCTCTTTTTCAACAGTGCATGATATCATCAAAGTCAAAGAATTTGGTCTCTAATATTTAGTTACACATCAAAGAATATGTTTAAAGCCTAGACATGAGTTTGTCTACCATCTTGTTATGCACATGGATCGATAGGAAGTATTCCTACACCTGAAAGAGATAGAAAAAAGAAATAAAAAATGGAAAACGAGAAAAAAGAAAAGAGAAGGAAAAGAATAAAATCTCAAGTGAAAACCTATTTTGATGTGCCTGAAATTGGCTCAATTATTAAAAACCTCCTACATGAAGTTAATGGGTTGGAAAGAAAAAATAAAAAAAGGAAAAGATCCCAGGTGAAAACCTCCTTTGAGGTGCCTATGTAGACCTACTAGTTGAAAAGCTGATTAAGGCAGCACGTAGGCCTAAAGAAAAAACATGAAAATTTATTTATTTTTTCCCCTCCATATATCTCTCTCTAACTAATGTAGGTTCTCTCTAACCTTTGCAAGAAACAAGAATAAGTTAGCACCAAAAGAAAAAGTTGATAAATAACCTAGTCAAAAAAATTCAAACTTGGGCTTTGTCCTCCTTTGCTGAGATGCTCCAATAGGACCAAGGCCATGTTAATCCATTACCGTCATCAATTTACAATATCCACCAATCATTTCCAAGCCTTTCCCATTCATTTCCATCATTTTCCTATAATGCTATAGTAAGGTTTTGTTTTTCCATAGGAGACCAAAATACATAAGGAAGAATATTGCTTTTACCATATCTCGAAAATTGTGCATCCATTGATTGAGATGTTTCATGGGGAGATTCATATGAATGATGAAAACACGCTCAAGGAATTTTAGCAAATTCCTATACACACTTTTCAAGAATTCAACCTCCATCACCTACAACCATTTCTAATTTTTCTCAAGATTCATGTGTCCAATAACCAAGATTTTTTATGAGGACATGCATAAGGATGATGGAAACATCCTCAAAAGTTTTTAGGACAATCCGATTTACAATTCGAGAGATATGGATAAAGTAATTTGGCTATATGATATTGTCTTAAAATTCTACAGGAGAAACTAGAAGTGCTATAGAAGGGAGATCAACGTAGAAAAATAGCCCCAAAGGTCTTATTTTCCTTTGTAAATGTTGGGAGAGGTCCACTCAAATTACTTCACCCCAATCACCACTCCATTTATCCAAATCCATCACCAAGATTCCACCTCTAACCACACATGAAAAAACAAAGAAAAGGGACTCTGAATTCATATTTTTTTTCTTTCCCACAACTTTCACCACCTTCTGAAAATGACATTATTGTCCCTAAAACCACTATCATTTCTCCAAGTCCCTGAATGCAGTGTGAGAATGTGAGAAGAAATTGAATCACTACTATAGGAGGAAATCAATCCTATAAAAACCTTCACATATTCATAAGAAAACATGATCCAAGGATTATTATTACGCTAGAATGAAGATTTGGCCTCTCTTGAAGCTTGAGGAAGCCACACCATCCCTATGGAGAAGTTGTAAGGTCACTTGTCCAATCCAAAAATAGCAGATTAGAAATTAGAGAGATATGTGTAAGAAAAAAAGGTTCCATCAGTCAACTACATCATGTGAAGAAATGTGCACAAGAAAAGCAAAAGAATTAGCACCTCTAAAGGACCATCGATCGATCATTAACTCAGCAGGAACACACATGCCTCTCTATCAACCATTAAGTAGGTATAGGTATGCAATATTCTCCACCTCATCTATTGAGCATGTTATGGTTAGAAATTTGTTTTCAATGCATAGGAGTTGAGAATTTTATGATAAGGATGGGTCAGCAGTCTGAGACACCCTCAACCAGTTAAGTGTAGCTAACTTCCTCACTCATGAAATGTGGAAAAGATAAATTATGAAGGGTGATGATTACGAGGAATGGGGACAACAAAAAAGGAATTCATGCAAATTCCAAGCCACAAAAGCACTCCAAGCCATTACCACAAACATGAATAAATGTACGAAGCTCAAGTTCACTTGCACAATTACTTATTCCAAAGAAATAGTTGGAGAAACCCATCAAGGTACAAAAGGAATATCTAGGTGCTATTAAAGACTTCCTAGGGTGCCACCAAGCTACTTCAAACAATGTTTGCAGGAGGAACTACAGGAGGATATAAACTGCTACAGGAAGCCTAAAAGGAAGCTACAAGAGAGAATTGAAGGGAAAAAGGGATCCAAAACTACCCAAATTTTCCCTCAAACCATCATGCACATTGTTGTCACTCGTAGAGATAACCTCTACGTTAATTGGAGACCAGTGCCTAGGACATATTAATTAGTGTTGTCAATTTTATCTTAAAGACTTACAACACCATAGTTTGTGATAGTTAATTCAAATAAGATTGATTCATACCCCTTCATAATGATACAATGTATGGACCAACATACACACATGAATACACAGGAAATAATCCATAATTAGTGGTAGCCAAATCAAATTAAGTGCTTGCATGAAATAAATTGTTAAGACATATATAATAGTAGAAGATGGTAGAGGATAAATCCTTCATACTAAGCTTAAAATTCAGAAATTCTATATCTTTGGATTTAGAGAGAAGCGAGAGTAAGGAAATGCTTATGGAATGTGAAGATACATGGAGCACTTTTTAAAGACTTTGTTTCCACATCAATACAAGAATTTTCCATCAATAGGTTGATCTAATGAATCTACATCTAATGAGAAATATATCTAGCAGCTATGTGACATGAAATTTAAGAGAAATATTTAACATATATGAAAAGACAGAGGGAGATGAACATACTACAATCCAATAGGTTGGAATCACCAGAAATCCCGTATTAATCTTCTAAGAAATGTTCATACATCATGATTCATAAAATTACCTTCACAAAAATAAGAAAGGCCTTTTCTAAGAGTTCTTACCAAAAATTCTCAACCTTCTTTAAGTGTTTCTTTCCTCCTTTTATAAGGAGAGGGAGAGCTTGAAAACAGTTACAAAAATATCTTAGTTGAGTTCCAGATCTTTGATCAACTAGATATCTCGACGTGTGAAGGATGTGTCACCCAAATCATTGCCACATAATGATTCTTTTCTTTAAAATAAAATAATAATAGAATAACAAAACATGGGAGAAAATGAATGATGATTATAGAAAAATATCTCCACGCCACTTCTTGTGATGGCCTTTGATTAAGCCATGTCTCTTCCATAATGTGCCACTTCCGTTACTCGAGTGGTTCCTTTGTCACTTTCCACCTTAATTTCTTGAATTCCCCATTTTCTGGATCTAGGAGCGATCAATTGTGATGGCCTCTATGGTGTGTTGTAACATAGTTGCTGACTCATCCTTTTTGTATCTCTTTGTATTACACTATCAGAGCTTTTACTCATTGATATTTTTGTTCTTAAAAACATCATGAAAATAGAATTTTTATATTCTTGGTCCCTTTTGCTTAGCCCCTTTCTATTTTCCTCCATGGGACCAAGGGTGGTGATCAGAGGATTATCCTTAAGGTGATAGGGCATTTAGACTCACACCAGGGACCATTCTTCCTTTGTTAAATTTTTGGCACTAGAGGTTCTTTAAATTCCTCTTTAATTATGCACTATCCAAATATCAGAGAGTTGTTACCAAAAATTCTCAACCTTCTTTAAGTGTTTCTTTCCTCCATTTATAAGGAGAGGGAGAGCTTGAAAACAATTACAAAAATATCTTAGCCGAGTTCCAGGTTTTTGATTGACTAGATGTCTCGACACACGAAGGATGTGTCGCCCAAATCATTGCAACATAATGATTACTTTATTTAAAACACAACAATAATAGAATAAAAAAACATGTGAAAAATGAATGATGATTATAGAAAAATATCTCCATGCCACTTCCTGTGATGGCCTCTAATCAAGCCACGTCTCTTCCATAATGTGCCACTTCTGTTTTTCGGTCGGTTCCCTTGTCACTTTCAACCTTAAATGCTTGAATTCCCCATTTTCTGGATCTAGGAGCGATCAATTGTGATGGCCTCTGTGGTGCACTATAACATAATTGCTAGCTGACATCCTTCTTGTATCTCTTTGTATTACATTATCGGAGATTTTACTCATTGAGGCTTTTGTTCTTAAAAATAGTATGGAAATATATTTTTGATATTCTTGGTCCCTTTTGCTTAGCCCCTTTCTATTTTCCTCCATGGGACCAAGGGTGGTGATTTGATGATTAGCCTTAAGGTGCTAGGGAATTTAGCTCTCATCGAGGGCCATTCTTCCTTTGTTAAATTTTTAGTGCCAGAGGTTCTTTAAGTTCTTATTTAACAACATGCAAGCCAAATATTGGAGCCCATCTCATCGACAATTTTCAATCAGGAAAATACCATGGGAGTTGTGACATGATCATTCTCTAATCATTGATAGCTCTTTGTGCTCATTCCCAGCTCTTCACCTTTGGTTTTTTGGATCTTTGTGACCATGTGCAATCCTAATATCAAAGCCCCTCTTTATCGAAACTTTTTCAAGTGCCAAATGTTTTAAAGTCTAGACATCCTCAACCTCTTATATGTGATCTCTGATATGACATGATCATTTCCACGTGGAACCTCATCAGTGGTGACATGTGTCATGTAGATTTTCCCCCTTAGGCCCCGTTAAAATGCCAAAACTGTCTGCCATGTGTCCTTCCATACCGCCACATCATGCTGACATCAGATGCCATTGTATTCTATCAGAACCAATCCTATGCAGCTACGCATCCTACTAGAGGAGAGAGAAAAGGGTTTGTCCACCTTTGGTTTTGCGATGAAATCATTTGTAAACCTTTAGAATCATTCTACACTAGTTGTAAACACAATTGACACTTTACCCTTGTCACAAATTTTAAAAGGTCGTCACCTACAAAAGTTAAAATTTTGTGATGTTGGGGTGTGCCAATCTCCTCCGAGCTCCAATACTACCTAATACTCTGTTGCCTTGGACCTCCGACATGTAGGACCTCTGATATGCAATATTGGATATATCAGACCTATGAGATTCCTTCTAAGGCTTCAATCCTTGAAGTTCAACAGACCATATATTTTGATCCAGGAGTCAATTTTTGGACTTCCACATATCGTTGGAAAACTTGTTTTGAGCACTTTCCAATGGAGAGGGTCTGATGTATGGTTTGATTCCTTTTACTTCTTGAAAAATTACTACAAATAAATTTTCTATTTTGCGTCATTTGGCACCATTCGAACAATTTTTGAGTAAGTGATAACATTGGCTCCAGTTGGGGGCCTTGCTAGCAAGATGTTGCGAACTTGGAGACTAGTATCCCTCTATACATTGGGCATAGAGTCATTTTATTGAAGTATATAAAAAAAAATAGAAACATAAAAAACTGAAAGTATTATTGATATTTTATAATGGCTCATTGATATGTACAATGGGTGAGAAATGGACCTCTTAGTGATGGAAGTAAAGCTTGAGGAATTTCGCATTTACAAGCAGCTCAAGCATTTCACCCTCCATGTTTTCCAGTAAGAAAGTATTGTTTCCCTTTGCCTGAGAAACTTGAAGGGTCCAAACCATAAGGGATAAAATTTTCCATGTTTCCTTTTGTCTTCTCTTCTCACATCCCACCTCAAAACTAGATCTCCTGGCTATAGAGGTATGTTTTTAGCCTTCTTATCGAACAATGATTTCATTTTCTACTAGTAGTTGATTAACCTATGGTTTACCTACTCTATGTTCTCCTGGAGCTCCACTAGTTGATTTATCCTTTGATTCAGGGAGTTTGGTTCTTCTTCCACGTATTGTAATATCTTGGCAACTGACATAACAAGTAGTATAAGGAATAAATATACTTTTTCATAGACAAATTCGAAAGGATATTTCCCTGTGGATATTTTAGGAGTGACCTTGTTATCCCATAGGGAAAATTTTAGTTGGGAGTCCCAATTTCTCTGGCTTTTTGCAATTGTTTTCTTCAAGATTCTCACTACCATTTTGTTGGAAGAATCAACTAGTCTATTTCCCTGAAGATAGTAGGTAGTAGAGTGGCCAACTATAATGTTGAATTTATAACAAAATCTAATAAATTTTTTAAACTTAAGAACCTGATCATTATTAGTCAGAATTTTCATAGGACACCCAAACCTGGCTAAGATATTTTCCTCCAAAAAAATTTATGACCTCAGTGTCAGTTGCATTTTGGGTTGGGATTGCTTCCACCCATTTTGTGAAATAGTCTGTGGCTGTGAGTATCCACTTGTGTTGCTTGTTGGAAGAGGGGTGTATCTCTCTGATAAAGTCCAGTCCCCTTTATCTAAAAGGATCTTCTATAAAAACATGGATTAATGGGAGTGGGGCTAATTTCTTCTTCTCAGTGAAAATTTGACACTAATGGAAGGCCCAAACACAAGAGTAAATTTTTCCGAATAGTTTATACCAATAGAATCATGCTTTCAATATCTTATGCACGGTGGTATTATAGTTATAGTGTCCCCCAAAATGCCAATATGGAAATCATCAATTACCCTTTAAGTTTCTATTTCTACCAAACATAAAAGTAAAATTCCAACTGGGTCTCTCCAGTATATAACAAACTTCTGGGCTTGTAATATTAATTCTCAATACTTGGATTTATCCATATTCACTGGGCACTTGAAGAATAGTAGATAGTGGATGACATCCTTATACTAGGCAGATGTTTCATATTTGATATGAATTTCTTGGATCAATGTCTTGATCATCGGTTGGTTTGTTCCCTCTTCCTCCTCTTTTGTTAATAAGCTAATCCCCAAGGTCTAGAAATTAGACTATGATAAGGTTTTGTCCAATCCCTACCCTTTGATGAGTTTAGTGGGCTTGATATCCATGTTGTACTCTTGGATTTTGGTAATCCACTTACCTGTTTTTCCGTCACTGTACCCTTGCACTATGATGTCTTTAACAACCACTGTGGGAACATAAGCTACAATGTTAGAGTGTAACACATAATCTCTGAAAGACTTCAAATATTTGACTAGGGCATAAGCTTGTTTTTACAAGATATTATTTTTAAATTTAGCCTCCCACAACACGTGGTTGAAGAAGGCTACAAGATTCTTGTGACCTTGATTATTCTTGTCCAATAACAGAACAGTTATTGTATGATGGGAGGAAAAATAAAATATTTAAAATGGTATTGAATGATCTAGGTTGACTAACACATGAGCCTTTGCAAAAGCTTGCTTTATCCTAGACAAGGATTCTTGGCAATCTAAGCTCCACTTTAGTTCTTTATCCTTATTCAACATATCTGTCATACCTTTCACTATCTATGCATACTTGGGTATAAATATCCTCACATTAGGGGAATTTTGAGGTCTAAAATGGGCCTCCTAAGGAAATATAAAATAATGGTGGAGATAATAAAATAAGATTATATTACATCATCAAGGTTTAGAGGGAAAAGAGAAAAACTATTTTTGGAACTCATATTTTAAACTTATGTCCATATGGTTTTACTAAAATTTTTAGAGGAAACACTTGTTGGATGAAAATTTTTATTCCTCATCTAAGGAGTACCCATGTTTCATACTTTCGATGGACCTTGCTACACAAAAAATGAGAAATACATGAAAAAACGTGATTAAGATAATATTTTTTCATATATTTCTCATTTTTCATGTAGTAGGGTACATTGAAAGTATGCAACATAAGTAATCCTTGGATGAGTAAAGCCTTAGCGAGATAATTTGAAAATACGAGTTTAAAAAGTAGTTTTATTATTTTATTATTTTTTAATTTTTTTAGTTTTTTACTCTAAAATTGTTGAATCATCCTCCATGGTTGACATCATCATCTTGAATCCTATTTGTTCTTATAAAGTTTATTTTTGTTGTACATTTTTCTTAGGAGGCCCATTTTAGACCTCAAAATTCCCCTAAGGAGAAGTTAAGCCTTTCCAAGGACACTTGGACCTCTTTTTTATTTCTAGGCAGGGAGATTTGGTTAATGGCTTCCACATGCTTAGGGTAGAGCTTGACCCCCTCATATGCTACTATATGCCCCAATAGCTTACCTTCACTCAAAGAAAACTAAGATTTATTTGGATTTAGAGACAACCCATACTTCCTACATTTCTCAAAAGTGAGTTTCAAATGTTTAATATGCTCCTCATATGTTTTAGAATAAACTGTAATATCATCTAGGTAGACCACTATGAATTCGTCCTTTTCTCCCATGAATTCTATATCCATTTCCCTCTATAAGGTTTCTCCTGCATTTATAAGGCCAAATGGCATTCTTGGATACATGAAGGTCCCCCAGGGTGTAGTGAATGCAGTTTTCTTGTAATCGTCGGGATGCACTACTACTTGAATATACCCTTAAAATTCTTCCATCATGGACATCTGAGCTGATCCAACTACCTTATGTAGTATATAATTCATTTTTCAATGGGTAATTGTCTTTTAATGAAGCTCGGTTGAGGTTTCTAAAATCCACACACATCTCTCCATTCCTTTTCCTGACAGGAACCAAGTTTGCCATCCACTCTGAGAACCTCAATGATACAATGATCTTGGCTTGAAGTAACTTCTTTAATTCCTTATCAATGGATGGGAGTAAAAGGGGATTGATCTAACTGAGTTTCTACTTACAAGGCTTCATTCCATTCTTTAACTGAATCTTATGTTGAATAACATTTGTATCAAAAGTCTTTAAATCATCATATGATCAAGAAAACACATCTTTATAGGTTTTAGAGAGATTTAAGTACCTTTATTTTTTATATTTATAGGGTATTTCTTTTGACAAAGTGATCATCTGAGGTTTGTGCTTCGAGCCGATGTTGCAATCCTCCACTTGTTCATCAACTCCCTGTTCAACAGGTTTTGAGGCCACATCATTGGATTTGAATAATCTCTCCAAAGGAACTAGTCCACGCGGAATGTCATTTACATTTAGTTGCAAAACTTTATGCCTTGAGATAGTTTCCTCTGAAGAGGTTTCCCGATCCTCTGCCACTCCTTCTTCTTCTTCTTGGTCGATCACAAAATTCGATAATTCCCCAATGACTTCCATAAAATGCTTGATTTTTTCATCATCTTCAAACACCTACCAATGTTTCACATTATCAGGTACTAAGGGTCTGTACCTAAATTCAAATTTATATATAAGAAGTGTATTTTGTGGTGGCTTAAAATTACTGCTTGCTATAGCCAAGGAATCAACCATTCGATTTCCTTCCCTGGGTAAGAATTGGACATGCAAAGTTAGGAAGAAGTTTTCCATTAAAACCCAAGGCTTATTTCTGTAAGCCCTTAGCCTAGGGTGCTTAGTTTGACATTGTTTGTTGACTTTGTTTCCCACCAGTTCCGAGTCTCCAAACACAATAAGGAATTCAATGTTGAAATTCCTCGCTACTTACATGCATAGTAGTAATGGCTCATATTCTATCACATTATTGTTTTCCTCAAATTCCAATTTGAATTAGAGGGGAATCAAGCTACCCTATGGAGATATCAAAAACAATTGTGCTCCATTTCCTTCCCAAGAATTTGCACCATCAAAATAGAACTTCCTGACTTTACTACGATCTCTGAGCTACTAGACTAATTTGGTTGCATGATGTACCTGTGTTTCTTCTAAAATAAAATATTCTTTAGATAGCAGTAAGCATGATATATCCCTTTCTTTCCCATACAAAGGAGCATTATTTGGGCAGTAAATTTTTGTAACTATTTTAACGAACCTTGATTCCCTATACAATCCACTTTCTTCTCCCCCAAATATAGGAATGGTATCATAGGTAAGATCGATATTAATGGAACCTCCAATATTTGATCCCCCAAGATCTAGATAAAAGAATATTGAATCTTACAAGGATATCAACTACTACAATGTCCATCACTACACTTTTTACTATGATCTGGGCCAAATTCGCCACTAAGTCCTTTATAATTCCCAAGCTCCTTACCCTCTTAAAGTCAAAAGAGTATATATATTTGTATGGTATAGTTATGTACATACCTATTTTCTCCATTACTGACAGTGGCATCAAATTATGAGAAGTGTTTGAGTCCAACATGCAGTTATGAAGCACTAGGTCATGTACTACTAGAGTAAAGTAAAAAGGTGTTGTAGAGGGACCTTGTTCTTCAACTTGGGGTCCAAAGATGACCATTGGCCTTTCTTCATGGAGGTTTAAACTACCAGGTGGTTGGACTGAAGGAAATGGAAACATGCACTAAGAAACTTCATATTTATAGGTGGGTTGATTCAGGATCTCAGATACTGAGACTATGATATTAACTTTCTCAAGCTCTTTTTGTAGATTAAATATGGGAGGGATTTTTCTGCAGTGCTAACTTTTACTGGCTCCTTTTCTTTTTCATAGACATGCCTAGAAGGGGGATGTGATTTCTCTTCTTTGAGGACTTCAGGCTTATGGCAGTTTGGATCTTAGGACTCCTTATTTTTTTGAATAATCATATCTAAAGGCCATTTCCCCTTTTTATTTGGCTTAGGAGGTCCTTGAGAGGAAGTTCCTTCATTTTGGTCTTGTTCCATCAATCTCTTTCTAGATTACCAAAGATCATATTTCTTATGTTACGAGCCTGCATGAAATCAACGAATTTCTTGTAGTAATAATCAATTTCACCATCATTTGGCATTGCATCAAGATCATCCTCCTCTTCTTCATATGTTATGACTTCTTGTTCTTCATCATAAAAGGAGGAATACAAGTTCCCCTGAACTTTAGTATCATCTTGTACTTGATCCTCCAGATCATATTCTATATATAATGGAGGATGAATGTGGTCTTGTTGTTATTTCCTCTCCCTTTGCAATATATGTAAGGGAGGCCTTTTGTATTGGGGATTGATACCTGAATTAGTAGTTGGGAATTTCTATCATTGAAGGTTTTTATTTTCCATCTCCATTTTTATAAATTTATTTGATAAGTTCTTTATCAAATTATCCATCACTTATATCTGATGTTATTGGTATTATTTTCCAGAACTTGAGGAATATGGCTCCTGCTAGCTCAGGTACTTTGTCAATAATCACCAAAGTCCATGACAATCAAGGTCTGGTCCTTTAAAGGACAAAAGTCATTTTCGATGTTTAGGTCTTGGGATTCATCAATTTGGTCTTTGAACATGTCCAGTAAAGCCATGCAGGCTAGAGTGAGGCCCTTACACAGTTATGATTCAGAGAGCTTCATTGTCATGTGGATAGACTTCGACTCTTCTTCAAAACTTTGTTTTGAAGAAAAGTCAAATAGTATCATTTATGACAAAATTTTCAAAAAAAATCGTCAGTTGATTTCTTCAGATGCAGTCATGGTTTCTGTGGTCGAATGTCCTGTCATGCAATCCCTGCAAAGAGTGCCGAAAATTTCATCATTTGAGCTAAAATTTCAAAGGGAAAGTGAAAATCAGTGTGTTTTAAGTCAGTGAAAAAGTTTCAAAACACAACATTAGAAAAATGGGTTTTCAAGAAAACAAAAATTTAACCCATCACTTCCAAGGCTATATATACAAGTTTTCATCAAAATCAAAGGCATTGTGCTAATCCAAGCCTTGGAGAAATGTTGCAAAGGGTGTGAGTGCGCATCGTGAGTGTTTGAGGGAGTTGGAGGCGGTTTCAAGGAGTGTGGCACACATACTCAAGGGCGCGATGCACATAGAGGGTGTGGCGCACACAGAGCCAGCCCGTAGTTCAAATTTTCCACAGGCGCGACGCATAACCAGGGCGTTGCGCACTGGGTTTTGCGCACGGTGCACATAGACCAAGGGCCAAAACAAGGCCAAATCACCTCCAAATTTTTGTGAAGCCCATCAAATTGAAAGGTAGGCTCTTTGAAATCATTTGTTCATAAAGTTTTATAAATGATATGGTGGTTTATAGAGATGTTTGAATGCACCCAAATTCATAAAATCAACCACAAGAAATCACCAAAAACCATGATGGCTAGGGTTGCTAGGGCGTGCTGTTAGTGCCAAGGTTTCATTTCACCCCTCATTTTCCCCTCACCTGCCATTTTTCCTATCCTCCCTTTCTCATTTCTCCTAATATCCCCACCCTAAATTACTACCAAACCCTCTCCCTTACCCCTCTACTCTTTGGTCAACTTAAAACCCCAAACCCTGCCTTCTTAAAACCCCAAACGTTATCCAATCAAAATACCCAAACCCCTCCCATATCCATAAACCAATTTCTACCTATAACCCCTATTCCCATCACATTATTGTCATCCTAATACTCCCTATTTCATTGTTCCCCTTGGTGACAGATATCACAAAGGAACCCAACCTCACACCATCATCAAAGGGCAGTCTAGGCGCAGTACACACAGCAATCATGACATCACATCATTCGTCAGAGTATGAGATGGAGACAAAAAGTGACTCATCCTTAGAAGAGCAGGCTCCCAGGAGACATCACAAGAGTGGAAAACATGTCAGGGATGAGCCCACTACCCTCATTGAATTACAAGCATGCCCTCTTGGCATGTCATGTTTCCATCACCTAGCATGTTTTGAATTTTGTCAAAGGGTGGAAAATGTTAGCATTCATCATGAGTTGGCCCGTCTATTTGTGCTTCATCTACATGGAGGTCAGTCTATCTTGGCCGGGGTCACCTTCACATTGACACCCGAAACCATATCAGTGGCAACAGGTATACCAAATGCTGGAGAACATTGGCATAAGAAGAAGAAGGTGGATAGGTAACACTATGAGCCTTACATCAAGGCCAAATTCTTGAGACAACTCACAAGAGTATTTCCCTTCAGATACTTGAAAGATGAGTATGCTCCACTCATGAGATTGATCACGAAATACTTCAGCTGTGAGGGGAGGTTCTCTCGACTATATGCCTATCACATCCAGTTGCTCATGCACTTTACCAAGGTAAGGATGATGAACCTCCCATTTTTCATATGTAGGAACATAGAGAGGATGAACACCTTCATGCTGCATAAGACCCCTCAGCAGCAGCTTAACAATGTGTATCACTTTGCTCTTATCCGGATTTTGGTAGATCATCAGTTGGGATTGTAGGCATTGCTTGGGAGGACTTCATCTCCCGTGACTTCTTCAGCACATCACAGGTACTATCATAGCCAGAGCAGGAGATGGGTGGTCCTTCTCATCAGTATGAGCACCATGAGACCACTACCATGCCATTTTTTGTTCAATATCAAAGAGGCAGTAGGCACTTGTTTGCAGCAGCAAAGCGAGAGTTATCTCCACCCAGGGTGGAAGGGGCCTCGCTTTCGGCATCAACGAAAT